>VYZW01038028.1:65082-81041 GCA_013401315.1 Balaeniceps rex
GCTCATCTCACAGATTTGACTGAAATTTATTTTACTCTCTTGCTCTTTAGAGCTGCACTGACGGAAGGAGACCCTCTTGTGTGGCAGATAGATGTTTGGCTTTGTTTGTAAGCATGGAAGCACAATGATTAGGTTTGTATTATGGTTTCTGAGTACTAATGCTTTAGAAACAGAAATCTGGATGCTTGCCAAAGCTTGCTTCTTACCACACTTAATGATTCAGGGTAGAAGTCATCAGGAGGCTGGGATTGAGATGATGGAGCCCATGGTTTGAGTAAAGAAGCAGTGCATCTCTGCTGTACGTAAATAATATGTTTCAGCACCCCTGAGAATGTTTATTTTAAAAAACTCTGCTGGTCAAGTGGATGGTTGGCTCAGTTTAATGTATCTGCCCCAGAGAGAGGATGCCAACATAACATTGTACTCATATAAGGTTACCAAACTGCTAGCAAGTGACAAATCTGTGAGATGAGCTACCAGTGCTGCTAGTCAAGGGGATTTGACTTACTATTTCCACCTTTAGTTTGGAAAGTCCTGGACATTTGGGGAGGAGAAGGTGCTCCATACAACTGTCCTTGTAGTTTAACAATACGTGTTTCTGAAATACATACAACAAATTTGTAACAAGTGAATATTTCATAGCTTTTGCCTAATTACTACTAGGGACTATTGTGAAGTCTCTGTTGTTGCCTGTCTTTTGATCAGAATGGAAGGTTACTTTGGAGGAAACTATGATTGTCTCAAAGATTTTTACATGATGTTTCAGCCCAGAATTCAAAGATTGCTCTTAAAATCTAAATTCCAGTTATGTGTCTTTTTACCTCAGATTAAAACTTGCATTGTTTTTCTGAATAGATTTTTTTTTTAATTGTCTATTCAGAATATGTACACTTTTGCTCCATGGCAGTGACTTGTGTTGAAACGGACACAAGACCTGAAGGCGTTGGGGCAGATGGGGAGATCTGAGAAGAAACCAAGCCTTATAATGTTTCAGAAAACGTTTGAGAATTGTCTCACAGTATACCAGTTTCAGCTTCAATTTCAGATGACACAGTAATTTTGTGAATGCCTACAGTAATTGATTAGTATTATTATGACTTGCTTGTCTTGTAGCAATTAACAGGAGATAGCATTAAGTATGGCCACTTCTTTTTTCCTTTATTTTTGTATCAGAAAGGAGTTAAATACAGTACTGATGTAGTCTTTTTCTTCGGTCTCGTTTTCTCTCTTTTCTTATTGCCTTTCAAGATGTGAGCACATCCTTTTCCTTCCACTCCCCTTGTATTTATGGGTAGTTGCCCAGTCCTCTAGTTAATCTGTTCCTGTAAAACACCAGACCATGTTTAGCAGCTGGTGGTTTCCAAATCATGTCTTGCTGGTGGTCCTACTTCCTTCAGCCAGACTCTCTTTCCTTGGTGGCTTGCATTATAAAGCAAATACTCTTGCCTCTTTTGTCTGACTTACATCTAGAGAAGAGCCATCTGAATCTGTGCATTGAAAATCAGAAGTGGGATCTTAGAAGTGTCCCACGAGTAGCCCATGCCTTTCTAAAAAGGTAAGGAAAAATGCTAATGAGCTACTTTGAAATACACAGAAAGATCTTAGAGCTGGGATGTTGATAGACCTCTTCTGTACAAGTTTGATGAGATTACAGGTAGAAATTGCATTCAGATTGGGCAGTACAGTGCCAAGAAGAGATTTTTAAGTGGGAGAGAACTAGTAGAGGTTAAAGGGGACAGACAGGTGTCTTGATGATCAGAAAAGGTTACACGAGATTTAGACTGTGTATGGCTTGTCTATAAGGCCCTGACTACTCCTTTCAGAGGTTCCCTCAGAAGTCAGCAGGGAGAGGCAGAGGTGTCTCCAAAGAGCAACTCAGGCTACCTGTGTCTTTATGACAGCTCAGCCCCTGACTTGTGCACGGAGAAATGCTTGAAGCTTGGTGGGAAGAATCTGGGTCGTCATGGTATTTATTCTTAGAAACATTGGTTGACGACCAGTGGAAGGCTTCCAAAGAGGAGGCGGCGCGGGGGGGAGAGGAGCCTGGAAGTTACAGTAGAAAGATATTTAGATGGATAGGTCACTTCATGTCAGTGGATCATTGAAACCTGAGTGCTTAGGATGGCTAAAAATGAAGACTACATAAAGCACTGGAAAAATAGCACTGCAGGGGATATCTATCCCTGTGTGATGGGTGGATTTGATGCCATGTTTGTTTCTCCCTAAATCTTGCAGTTCCATGAAAAGGGTGTGCAACAACAGTTTTGATATAATCTGAAATGTTGCAGCAGATATTGTAAGGCAAAGGCTGTGAAAATGCTGACTCCTCAGTTCCTTTCATATCTGCAGCTGATTGTTCTTTCCTAGCAGTACTCTCCATACAAATGTACAGATTTCTTTTGTGTTGCGTGTTGGGAGATACCACAGTAAGTAAATTAGGATGAATAACAAAATAGCAGGGCCTAAACCCTACCACCTGTGGTTGTTGAGGTTTTGGGGTTTTTTTTTTGTTTGTTTGTTTTTTCCCCCACTTGTGTCATTTTGGTCACCACTGCATCTGTGCAACAGGCAAATAGATGCAGCTGTATATGTAAGTGAATAGCAGCAAATGTATTGGCTACCATTAGGAACAGGCATGGAAGCAGGAGAGACTGAGAATTAGCTGCAGTCTGAGGATGTGTTGCCACATGCTGGCTGAGGAAATGTTGAAACTAGAGGCCACCTAGGGCTGGTTGCCCAGGACCATGTCCAGGTGGCTTTTGAATATCTCTGAGGATGGAGACTCCACAACCTCCATGTGCAATCTGTGCCAGTGCTTGGTCACCCTCACAGTGAAAAAGTGTTACCTGATGTTCAGAGGGAACCTCCTGTGTTTCAGTTAGGGCCAGAGGCAATGGGCACAGTCACTGGGCACCACTGAAAAGAGCCTGGCTCTGCTGCCTTCTCCCTTCAGGTATTTATATACATTGATAAGATCCCTCTGAGCCTTCTCATCTCCAGGCTGAACAGTCCCAGCTCTCTCAGCCTTTCCTCATATGTAAGGTGCTCCAGTCCCTTCATCATCTTCGTGGCCCTTTGGTGGACTCTCCAGTATGTCCATGCCTCTTGTACTGAGGAGCCCAGAACTGGACACAGAGTACTCCAGGTGTGGCCTCACCTTCTGGACAAGGGAACGTGATTTGAGAATGTGTGAGGGAAGTTCTTTGCAAAGTAGGGGCTTCTTAGGAGGCCTTTTTCAGCACATACAAGAGGGAGGGAGGAATCTGAGTAAATACCACATACTTGTGTATTGTCTTTCTGTTGCAGATTTGTTTCTTAAATTACTTGTGAGCTGATGGAAGTTCATGTTAAGAACTGGATAATATTACCACTCTCTTGCTTGTGAAGTAGCTGTTCTTAGAAGTGTGATTAAATGAAAGCTGAAGTAGTGACTGCTTCTTTCTGTAACTGCGAACTCTCTACATTGCCTCACTAATAATGAGCAAAACCAATCACTTAATTTCATCCATTCAAGAATATTTTTCTGGCGAGTCAGTCAAATTCAGCGTGAGTTACTTAATCTTCTGATAAACAGCCTTACTCTATTAAGCCTGTTGCATTTTCCCCCCTCTAGTTTTGAATTTGATACTTGTCTCATCTAATCAATGAGGCAAATTTCGGCAAAGCTCTGGGATTCTTTGTAGCTCAGCGGTTGTCTGTTTTTTGCACTATGCTACATGGAAACAGCTGACAGCTTCAGTTTTTTTTCCCTGGAACGTTTTGGTTATGAATGTTAGAAGCTGAAAGATTTTTAAACAGCGTGTAGTGTCTTTCACCTTCTGACCCCAGCTCAAATACAGCTGAGGTTGACAGTAACTGGATCTTCTTACTGTGTTGAGGTGTTCAGTGACTCACATGCATTAAGTTCAGTGTGTAAGTTGTTGTGATACCATTGCTGGCACTGCCGCTCTCCTCCTCACTCTGCTGGCTGAAGGATATGGTATGTCAGTCCACCACGGGAGTATATAGCGGCAGTGGAGGATCCAATGGGGTTTATCTGGTGGGGATCCCCATGGGCTGGTGCACTTTCCTTCCCATTTCTGTGTGCTGTGGTGCTGGGCTTGGTGCTGGCATATGCACTGTCCATGCTTAGTGCAAGAGGCAAATGAGATTCAGAAGCATGTTACTGAGGGTTATAAAGCTTGTGGGGGGCATGGACCCAACTCTCCCCAAGGTAAGAGCTGTTCCTGTATAGTGTATTTCTTTGTACTACCCTGCTCTATAGCTAGAGGTGTTTTTCTGGAGCTATTGTATCAATGATAAATTTATTCCTTTAAGAAAAAAAAAAAGGCAAGCTTGGAATTTCCTGCTAGGTATCATAGACCAAGAAGTCTTTCCATCTTCTGCAAAAGAAGCTGCTAGGTGTCCCCCTCACTTCCTCTTCCCTCTCTGTCACTACTGACCGGAGAGTACAACTTTCTGGTTTTTAGCCTCATACAGCAGTTTCCATCTAGCAGGTCAAAGAGGAAGGTAAGTATTAACACTTTTTTTTTTATTTAAAGGGCACAGAGAGGCCACATGCCTTCCTTGGTGTCATTTGGCTGATCAGTAGCAGTATCAAGAATAGGGCCATGATTCCCTGCATTCGTAGAAGGACAGGGTTTGCCTGGAAACGTGTGCAGCATGTCTGACAAACCAGTGATGCTCAGCCATAAGGAAATTCTGCTGCTTGCCCTTATCTCAGCACTTACCTGCCTCTCCTGGCTGGGGTGATTTCAGTTTGCACAATCTGTGGGGCTCATATCTGCACAATGTTCCTGAAAAGTAGTGAAGTTGTTTTTCTGATGGGGCTTCTGAAGCACAAGATGGTTCAGGGAAGTGTGAAACCAGGTCTACCAAACTGTGGAGCAGCTTTTACCCAGCAGAGCCTCCATCCGGCATAGGTATGGAAACTTGCATTTTCCTGTCTGTGAGTGGCAACTTTTTAGAGTTTTTCCTCACCTTGTTCTCATTGCCAGGGAAGCCAGCTACTGCAGAGCCGTATGTCGGGCTTGGGGCTCTCAAAATGACAGGGCAGTGTGTGGGAGGGCGTGATAGCTGGGAGAGGAAAAAGTGGGGTGAGAGAAGGACAGGTTGCTGGGTAAAACTTTCCCGATTTAAGCTAGAACAGCATACCTTTTAATGTATTCTGCTTAAAATGAGCCTGCGAGAGACAGGAATAGTACTGGGGGAGCAGATAAGTGATAAACGGTATGTTGGAGCCTATTCCCACTGAAAAGTATTTCTTGCTGCTTTCTGCAGCTGTCTTCAACACCTCTGTGGAATTTTCTCACCGAAGTCTCTACTGTGGGTAGAAAAAGTTGTATTTGTGGCACGGGTAGATGTTAAAACAGCTGCTTTATGTAGCCAACACAGCTTAAAAGCTGTATAATCAGCTTCAGAAATGTTTCCTTAACTTATTTATTCTGAAGACAGAAATATTTTTAATACAAAGGCGCTCATAATGTGAAGGAGTCGATGAGAAGCTCACTCAAATTTTATCCATCTGTTAGGCCCTCTGGCTATTTTTGGTTAAAATTTTACACTGACAGATTTTCTTAATTCTGAGGTAACAGTTGCATTGTATGAGGATAATGACCAGAGAACTTGTTTTCTCATCCTAACAGAATCATTACCGTGTCACGAGCACAAAATAATTATGAAACTTTAAGGCAGATCGGTTGAATGGCTTTTGCTCTAGCTCCTTGCTCTTGCAGCATGATTATGTTTTGGCTCACAAAGTATGAAAATGTTCTGTTTTCAGGCAGAGTACTCTGGATACTCATTCAAGCTTGAAATTTCATTTCTGTAAGAAATAAATGTGGTGGTCTCAGACTATTCCTTTGTGAATATGGTCAAAATCAGAGAAAACAAGAAACCTACAGTGATCCAATATATAGTTAAGTCCGAGTTAAAAATGATAGGTTTAGCTATTCAGTTGTAATATGGCCCTGGTTAAAAATATTTCCTTACTCATACTCTATAAATAACATCATAAGTATGGTTTACACTCTTTTTCTCCAAACACCCATGCTTCACTTCTGTTCTAGACTGTTTGCACTCCTGATCTCTGACTGCACTGGGTCCCGCTCACTGGCCAGGCATCTCTCTTATTTTCAGTATTTGCTTATTTTCTCTTGTATTTGCTTTAGTGGCATGCTGGTGCAGGGAATGGTTCGTGGATTGCAGAACTAAGGACTTCTGGTTCCTGATGCCACACGACGAGGTAGATTTCTTAGTACAAACCGGTATATTGCATTTGGTCATATCGCACAGAGGCTTTTAATACTGTGCCGGTGACACCTATAGTTTGGCAAATGCTCCTGCTCAAATGGGAAAGAAGGTTGGAGGGAAGAACAAGGAAGAGGAAAATTGTAAGTGTTCTTTCTCTTTCCTTCCTTCACTGTGTTTTTGGACACTTACAACAAAGTGATGTTAGCACTAATATGAGACTTAATATGTTCTGACTCCTGCAGCTGTACTTCTTTGTGAACCACAAAGAACAGTTTATAGAAAGTATAAACTTGTGAAATGTTCTTTTGTGTGCTTTTCAATTGCATTGCAATTTCTTTGGCAAAAAAAAAATTGCTTTATTTTAAAAAAAAATTAAAAATCCTGGAAAGAAAAGGAGTTTAGAATTGGGGAAGTTTGTATTAGGCAACTAAAAAGTCAGAGTTTGCATTAATGGTTCTTATGTGAGTCTTACCAGCTTCAGTCTGTCTGTGTCACAAAAGTTAGGTTCCTGCTGAGAATTCAGCAGCAGAATTCAGTTCAGTAGGGCCTGATGTTTATTTTTTTTAACTAGAAATAACATAGAGTGTGTGACCAAAGTAGGTTTATTATACTGGCATATATTGAAATTTCTTAGGATTTACATTTCATTATTTAGTATTATTTTATTTATGCAACTCTATCTTCAGTTTGTTTTGTTTGGAGTTCAGTCTGTAGTGCCATATTTTCTTTTTTAGGAGGAAGGTCTGCTAGATTTGTTTCTTCAATAGTAATTTTTTTCCTGCATGTTTTTGAGTGCAGAGGTGGTGCAAAGCTTAGATGCTGGGTTATAGGACTTTTTCTGTAATAGAAATAAGACATAATCTGCTTCTGGAAAAAACAAGATCAATAATACATGTGTGTGAATATATGCATGAAAACAGAAATCATATTCTAGGTTACACACAGTTTAATCAACATGAAAAGGATGCTGCTGTTCATGCACAACATAAAGTTGAAGCATGTGTAATACATTGTTTAAACCTGTGCTTTCTTCTTTGCCTTGCTACTTGTCAGTATTTGTGTCCTCCCTCGGAGGTAAAAATGAATAAGAAATGGATATAAAGAATTAAAACACTTACCATTGGATCTCCTTTATCCATAAGGATCAGGTGAGAAATGTTTGATGACGTATCTCCTACATCTGTGGTAATAGATAGCTGGTATTAAGCAAGGATTGAAGTAGTTAGTAAGTTTTGTGTATAAGAAGGGTTAAATAACCCAGTAGATTGATCCAAATACTCTCTATATTTATCTGTTTCATACAAATTCTTCTCAAGATGAAAATGGCCAGGTTGCCTGTGAATGCAGATACCAATGTACCTATGAAGAAATTGGTCTGAGGTGCTGTTGAAAGTAACTTTGATTTGTCAGGGTGCTCTCCTCTTGGAATTCGGGAGCTTAGACAGCTATGAGTGTGTCTTGCTCCTGTAAAAAGTTGCTTTGTATTTCAAACTTTTTAAATATTTATTTAAAAGTTACTTCACAAGAACTCATCAATGACTTTCTGATAAGATCTGTATTGAATTCTTCTTAAGAGGAGTACAGAGAAACTGTTGGAGCATGCAGGGATGGGGTTAGGAAGGCCAAAGCCCACCTGCAGTTGAATCTAGCGAAGGATGTGAAGGGGAACAAGAAGGGCTCTTACAGGCATTATCAGCAGCAAAAGGAAGAGCAGGGAAAATGGGGGCCTGCTGCTCAATGGGGACAGAGAGGCTGGTATACTTCACGCCATCTTCACCTCAGCCTTTACTGGTGAGATTTGCGTTCAGGAATCCCGGGCAAGGAAGCCTTGCCCTGAGATGCGGAAAGTCAGGTTAGGGAACATTAAAACAAACTGGACATACACGAGTCCATGGGGCCTGATAGGATGTACCCATGAGTGCTGAGGTGTCACTGCAAGGGCACTCTCAGTTATCTTTTGAAAGGTTGTGGTGACTGGGGGAGGTTCCTGAAGACTGGAAGAAGCAAAAGTCAGTCCTATCTTTAAGACAAGCAAGAACAGCCAGCCAGCCTCACCTTGATCCCTGTGATGGAGCAAATAATTCTGCAAACCATTTCCAAACATATGAAGGACAAGAAGGTGATTTGGAATAGTCAGCATCAATTTATGAAGGGGAAATCATGTCTGGCCAACCTGATGGCTTTCTGCAGTGAGATGACTGTATCGGTGGATGAGGGGAGAGCAGCAGATATTGTTTGTCTCAACATTGGCAAGGCTTTTCACTCTTGTCTTCCCTGACATCGTGATAGACTGATGAAGTGTGGACAGTGAGGTTGACTGGCAACTGGCTGAACTGCCAGGCTCAAAGGGTTGTGATTAGCAGCACAAAGTCCAGACAGAGGCAGTCACTAGTGGTGTATCCTGGGATCACCACTGGGGCCAGCACCATTCAACATCTTCATTAATGACCTGGATGATGGGAAAGAGTGCATCTTCAGCAAGTGCAAGAAACATATGGGCTTAGTGGAGTGAGTCCAGCGTAGGGCAACTAAGATGATCATGGGACTGGAGCACATATCAATGTGAGGAGTGGCTGAGAGAGGTGGGACCATTCAGCCTGGAGAAGATCTTACCAATGTGTACAAATACCTTGTGGGGGGAGTAAAGAAGATGGAGCCAGACTCTTCCCAGTAATACTCAGTGACAGGACAAGAGGCAGTGGGCACAGACTGAAACGCAGGAACCTCCATTTAAACATAAGAAAACACTTCTTTATGTGAGAGTGATTGAACACTGGCACAGGTTGCCCCGAGACTCAAACCCCATCCTTGAGCACGCTGCTCCAGCTGGCCCCGGTCTGAGCAGGGTGTCAGAGTGGGCGAAAGGCTCTGCCGAGGTTACTTCCTGCCCCGCCATGCTGTGGGGCTGTGCTCCTGGAATCTAACAGTGTGTGCTGACCCTTCAGAAACTTGGTTAGGAATAGGAGTGAAAAGTCAGCTCTAGCATGAAGTGCAGAGAAAATGCTTCCTCTCTGGTGCTAGGAAATGAAAGGGCATAGAAAAAGTATTCATCGTACTACTCTGTATTTCTCCCTGTAGATGAGATTTTGTAAAATTAAGACTTTGAACAGTGTGAGAAGAGAGTCCAGTCCATGTAGCCAGTTTTCACTATTTGTGGTACTGTACTTTATGTGGAGCTGCTTAGACTCTAATGTATGCATGTATTAAGGAAGATGGACATGATAGACATGTCGCTGATTAGCGGCAGGTCTAGGAGCAGAGCTTGGGTCCTAGTGCCAGTCTCAGCCTAAAGGAGATTGATATGTCAAAATTGCATGTCACATTCATGAATCACTTCTAAGACTTGAATTCTTTTTCAGGACTCTGGAAAATTATTTTTTAGGAATTGATAAATTGAACATGGAAGAATGTAATTTTTTGTGGTGCAAAGGGAAGGACAAACTACTTGACTGCTAACTACTTAACTTTAGACACTTTGAATCTTACTCATTCTTTTAAGCTGGAAGGTGGAATATGCTGCTACAAACTTTCCTTGATGATGGTGTTCCTTGCATAGGTTTCTTTTTGTAGCTCTGTGAAATCTACCTGTCATCTTGCATCATGTCATTCTCAAAGAAGGATGTGATGAGTGATTAAAGGGAAAAATAAGTAGTGACTTTGGTAATAAACTTTGGTTTATGTTTTACACACAGTTAAATATCCAGTTGGACTTGAGACTAGGAATCAAAATAAGATAATTTAGACATACAATTTACTGTAGCATTTTAGAAGTACTGTTTGATTAGCTTCTGTATGTATTCTACAAAATTAAGTTTTTCCAAAAAAGAGTCTTAGATAATGTGTGTGTCTGAGTTTGAGAGAATGGATAGGAAATCCAACAGAGGATGTATATGATCATGTCGGCAAGGGAATGCTCCTTAGCGATTCCAGTTATCTTTTAGCACAATCGCTTTTTCCCCTTTCTTTCTTACTTTGTGTGTTTTTCCTCTTGGGTCAGTAGTAGAGCAATTTCTTAGAACGGGGATGTAGTACAGTAAATCCATTGTGCCTCTAGGACATACTAACTTCAAAAGGCACAATGCTTCATCTCGTAGCTAAAGTCAGACAGAATCTAGCCTGCTTGTTTTTGTTTCTCTGACTCCAGTGCGATTCTATCTTGCAAAGGCATGGTCTAATTTCTTTCAAGTGAAAAATATTGAAGCAGATTTGTTTCAATGAAATTGATACCTCTGGCAAGTTGGATTTAATTCAGATGGCTGTGCCAAGGATGGGAGTCTTGAAGTTTAAGGAGACAAAAGAAAAAAAAGAATTTTTTCAATTATAGTTTCATTTAAAAAAAAATACAGGAAGCTTAGCTTAAAATTATGTGTGGATTGAGAGTGGAATTGCTATTGTGTTAATCTATTTACTGAGATGAGCAGTAATATTATGAGATTTTCCTTCACACACATGACATTCATATTTGGCACTGGTAAGCATTCCTATCTGAAGGCATTTTTCTTGGGTTTTTTTTCAGCACTTGTTCTGTTTCCTGGAGTGAAGGAAGAGCAACTTGAGCACTTTTGCATCCCTTTTCCTACAGTCCTCCTGTAATTTCATGTGTTAACTAGATCCAGTTAACTGGCTAAGAGATTCTGAGGATGTTTTAAAGGAAATCTTAAAGGGTCAAGACTGAAAGGATCGGTGCTGTTTCATCAGGGCAGGGTCTGATATCTTTGCAGAAGTTCAATGAACGCAGTGATGTTGCAAGTTGACAAAGAATTAATTTTAATAATTCAAATGATAGAATTGAGTTATAGAATTGCATTTCATTGATTTTTCTTCTTTTTTTTCCCACTTCCTTTTCCTTAAGTGTCTTAATAGATTGTAGAAGTCTTTCTTGTGATGTTCTCCATTTAAACAGATACCAAGTACTTTCCTCTTTTTTTTTAAAAGGCTTTGCTTTCTCTCTTTACTCTCTGTAGCTCTCCCCACTGGGTTGCCTGCTGATTGCCTAAAACTCTGAACATCTGAGTTAGAGTAGCAGGAAAAGGACAAACCAGCTAACAGTGACTTCTCAGCCTTTACCATGGAGTCTGCTACTGAGTCACCATTGGATGAGGGTGAAGGACACTTCTGAAAAAAACACAACACCCCAAAACTAGGAGACAAAGGAAAATGGATTAAATACTTAAAAAGATGACTTGTGACCTTTATCGAAGGGTACCTGTCTGTTAAAATTTTAATTGCTCAAGTAGATAAAACAAGAGGGCAGCGATTCTCAGATATCTAACAGGCCTGTGTAATTGTCCCTTAAAATTGGCAAATGCTTTGTTGCTCTGGGAGCGGGGATGTGCCCTGTTAGTTGCAGGCCATGCAAAAGATCTGTTTCCTTTAGTGTGGTGGGTTGGCTTGTTTAAGAAAGAAATTAAAAGCTTTTCTGCTGTTTCACTGACCCTTTGATGTAAACTGGACTTGGCGACGTTGTTGGTGGACACTAGCACCCAGACTGCAAGCGCCAGCCAGGCGAGAAGGTCTTCTTGAGAGGGAAGGGGGATGCAGTCATCACTGTCCAGTGGTCATTTAAAGCTGATGATTCTCTGCTCTGAGAAATAAACAATGGCAATAAAGAGAGTTGGGAATACAGATAAGCATTGATACTGTGATGTGAATATTCAATCCTGCTTTATAGACTCGTGTGCCATTTTTACAAAGCTAGACTTTGTAAAAACGCTAGTTGCTCTGTGGAACTGTACATGCTGTTGCAAGGGATAGGAAATGTCTCTTAAGTAACCTTTGGGTAAGAGTAGTTTCTCAGCCCTTTGTGAGGTGGCAACTTTATGATATGCTGGCAGCGAGCATTCCCTCATGCACTGTGTTTGCTCTTCCAGTCTACCTTTTCTTGGAAAGGCAGGAGTGTAAGCAATAGTACAAAGAATTTCTACTGAAGTTGCATTGGAAATTAAAATCTACCTCCTTAAAATACATACAATACCTTACACTGTAACGTAGTTTTACTGTTTAGAAAAGTGATGCTGTGATTTCTTGCTCTTACATGTCGGAAACTTGTATTTTTTTAATTTTTATTTAAGTTGTGCTCCAGTTGGATTGTAATTTCCTTACAAACTGAAGGGAGAAATTTTGAAGTTAAAAATCTAAAGAGCAAGGCTGTAGAAACAGTGCCTATCAGAAACCAACACTAGAAACCTAGCACAGATATCTTAAAAAGAATGTTTTATACCAGAAAGAGGAAACAGTCTAGGAGACGATGTTCATTATTATTAAGTACAAAGTAAACTTCATGAAATACAAACTTTGGTTTAGATGGACAAGAATTTACAAAGAAGGAACCTTTTATAGCAGTAGGGAGGAATGAGAAATTACTTGAGTTTTAAGTTTATTTCTGTCTGTGTGCCATTCTCTGTACCGCATGAACAAGTATCTAGAAACAACCAGGAATCGGATGGTATTCCCAAAAGTTAGCAGTGTTTTAAGCTTCAAGGAGGAACGTTTGAAATTGCAGGAATTTGTGAATATCTCTTTTGCTTTTGTTCTCTTAAAGAATTTGGGTGTGCATTTGAATCTGGCTTTCTGAAAGTGAATATCAATATGGTCTATAAATTTTGAAATACATTGTAAATGTCAGCTATGTGATGACAATTACATACTAACAGTTAAGAAAACCCCATAATCTAAAAAGAACAAATAACCACTGCTTACTGTTGGACTTGCATCAAAATCCTTCTCTCTCTCTCTCAGAAAAATGCAGCCGGCTGTAGCTGCCAGCTAATGTACAAACAGAACCGAGAGAGGGAACAGCTGCGCTCTGAAAAATAGCATAGCTCAAAGGCAGTAGCGCCTGCCTTGCCTCCTCTGGTGTTTGGTTTCAGGCTAGAATTATATATTTTGGGGTAATTTTACATATGGAAGTAAGCTTTTCTAGGTGATCTGTAGGATTAAAGATTTCTTGACTGAAAAAAACGAAAAAAAGGTAGTGATATGTTGCTTTTAAGAATAACTTCATCCCATTTTTTTCTTACCTTTGTGCTTCTAGCATTTCTTACACATTTCTGTGACAGTTTGTGTTTGTCGGATAGGGATTGTAGGTCCAGTATTCTGCAGTCAGCATCCCTGACGCTACTTGGTGAGCATGTGTTGGCCAAAAAGGCCTTATGCCTGATTCACCTGGATTATGAGGAATATCATCTAGAAATAGGTGGCGGTGGCCTAATGAAATATTTCTACTTGGTGCGTTGCAGGAAGTGTGACCCCTTCGTTAAGGAGCAAATAGTGCGTGTCACGTTTCAGTTAAGACTGCAGCTGAATCTGCACGTGGCAGATTTAAAACAAGAGAGTAAGTTGTGACTAAAATTAGGGAAACTACACTCTCAGAAAAAATTAAAGCAGTGAGTATAAAGAGTGATAAATACGAAGGTGTGCATTCATGCAGCTTTTTGTGTGCATCATGGTGTGCCAGAGATCACTCTATATCTCACTGAAAAGTGCTTAGAGCTTGTTGTATGGAAAAAAGATTTTTACAACTAGAAACTCTTGACTAACCATCTTCTAGTGAATATAAATTCAGTACTGCTGTAAAATCTGACTTCCAATCACTGCTTTAAGTGACTCCCAAGTTTTTATATAGTATTATGTCTGTCAGTTACTACTGAGAACCGACAGCATTTTGTCTCCGTCACTATTGTGTGTTTTGTTCCAGATGCCACAGGATACGGTATCTTATTTTTGAACTCCACAAAAATAAGCTTAGCACTTTGTTTACTCCAAGCCAAAATAGCATTTATTTCCTGTTTGTTATTTTTTAGCCAATGCACTGTATTTTAGAGGGTGTAGCACTGACATTTTCTAGGTAGCGTGAATATAATTTGTCATGCAGGAAAAAAATTGTGTAGATTGTCTTAATTTCCGAAGAGGTAACTTGTTTCTGGGTTCATGTTAAAAAGTTCTATTTCACTGAGGGAGTAGGGATTACTCCTCCCAGGGGCGTATGGTGTTTTGTTTTCTGCATAAAACCTGGTAATTTTCAAGGGCAAGACAACTGCAACTTGTTTGCTGTTTTTAGAAACTTGGTGCTGCTGTTGCGAAGCATACAAAGTAACGTTTTACATTGGTTTTTGACAGGGCCACTAACGTGCAGCCAGGATCTGTCTGTCTGCTCCTTCCCTGATGCCTTGCTCCTGGAAAGTCTGTCCTCGTGGGAAGGTGGCAGGCAGAATCTGTCCCCAGCCTCGCTGCCCTGGGGTCCATCACCTCACCTGGCCGCAAGGCACCCTCTGGTCAGAATAGTGGTCCTCATCGCTGGGTGTAGTTTTGAGCACGATTTGTCTGACGTACCAACATAAATGGTCTCCAATAGATGGAGAAATAGTGCTAACATGGCCCTTGGTAACAAATCTTTTAAAGGACATGGCAAAATAGGCATCTGGGTTTAGTAACGGCTTCTGTGAACATTATGGTACATTAATATACTTCATTGAAAGTGTATTTCAATTGATAGTGTCCTAAGTGATTCTTGTGGGGTTACATTAGGTAGTCTGGGACAAAATGAATATTCAAACTTATTTTTAATTAACACTATCTTTGCTGGTTGTAATAACGTTATTTTTGCAATGTCTTGCAGTTCAGGAAGAAAGGAAAAAACCCATTATGGAAGGCGGCACAAAACTATTAATTTGTTTTTAGTTGTATAGCTCATATGAGATTTATTCCATAAGTACAGAAAGTACTTCTCTGAAGAACGAAGGCGAGTCACTTTTCTTTTTTTGTTTTTATTCTAGTTGCAGGGGGAAAGAGCGAGCCTGACACTTACTGGACACTTTAGTTTTCTGTGAAAAGCATTTAAAAATGTTATAATGGCAAGTGTGGGGGTGGCAACGGCACACAAGCAAGGTTGAAGAAAAGAGAAAGAGAACATTGGCTGTAGCAAGATAAAGCTTTGAAGGTTTTTCAGAAATGGTAGCATTTTGGCTTTGTTCATATTTTAGTTCAAAGGGTTTTTTCTGTTGCTTCAGAGTTCTGGAACTGTAGTAATTCTGCATTTTGTCTGTACTTGGGTTTTAGCATGCACTCAGTTGTTTTCTTCTGACATTCTGGAAAACTGATGGCTCCTGGGGTAGGCACATCTTTGACAAATTACAAAGCTCTTCAGTTTTGTGAAATGATATCAAGAGTGTAATAGAGATTTTTGTATTAAAGCTTCTAGTAATACTGAGCAGCTGGAAGAAATCACATTTTTAAATTAAATTTGGTTTAAAGACCAAAATAAACAGAGCAGATGCAGGAGAATATTGTTTTGGCCATGCCATAGCCACGTCTTCTGGTAATTGCAGGCCATGTCCTGGTCATGTTGGCTGGTGAGCGTCTCCTGTAGAGCTGGCAGTGGAGTGAAGGTTGTGAAGGATAGCTGGCTTCCCTCAGGGTACACCAGTGGTGTGTGTTGGGCTGGGGAGGTTGCCCTGCTGGAGCTGCGATTTTCTGTTAGTGCCAATGACTTAGGAATAGTGTAGTCAGTATTATCTCTTAAAATACTGAATTCTGTTAGCTGAGTAACACTAGTTGGATGGATGCTGAATCATCTATGCTGACCATTGCAGAATGACAGGAGGTGCCATTGCAGGCTGTGTGTAGCTCTTACACTGTTGAATGCTACCATCAACATCAAAACGGCTTGAAGGTTAGAATCATAGAATCATAGAATGCTTTGGGTTGGA
>VYZW01038030.1:4174-19480 GCA_013401315.1 Balaeniceps rex
ATGGGCCATTTCCTTTGAATGAACTCCTGAAAAAAATTACATTTCAGAGAAACATACTCTGATTTCAATAGAAATTTCCATTTTCTAATCAGTTCTCAAAAACATATTTCTATAGCATTATCATACACTAGACCTTATTTTCTTTCACAAAACCTAAAACTTTTGGTCTAAAGTTTTGGTCTTCAATAAATGTACTTAATATGCTTAATGGTTTGTCAAGGTCAGCAACACACTACCTCCTCAGATGTTTTTTGAAATTATTCCTCACAATCCATGTATTATGGAAAAATACAAGGGAAAATAAATGGCTGAAAATTATGATACATATTGAATAATTGAAAAGCTACTGACCATGAAGTTGCTTGTTTCAGAAATATTGACGTAAATTGTACTGAAATTAAGTATCTGCTAGAAGCAGCAGATATATGAGACAAATACTGGCAACTAATCTCCTGGCCATAGCAAAGATTTTCAATGGAAAGTTTAATATGAATGTATTTTACTAAGAGCTCAGTCCTTGTGAGTGGTTCACTCTTAGAACCGTTGATGTAGGGCAGACAGTACATACTCTCTTCTGTTTGGATGGGAACAAAGGATGACACTACATCCATGTATGAAAATCAGCAATAGACCAAGTATTCTTTCTTTGGGGNTGAAGATCAGCAATAGACCAAGTATTCTTTCTTTGGGGTAGTAAGGTACCTTCAGATGGAGGGGTTTTTTAAATATTAAACTTGTTAGATTTTTGTTCCAGTTATATTATTAATAATGTAGGAATGTAACCTACATAGTAACTGCTTCAAGCAAAGCATCCTTCCAAGCAACATCCCAGGATTAGATTGGGCTAGCCTACTCTAAAAATAAAGTCACCTGTCATGTGGTATTGCACCAGCTATGAGTAATCTGTGTTCTTCCATCTCCAGCTTTCAACTAACATGGCAGTTTTGAATGCAAGTCTTTTCTTGAGCAGAAACTAAAATAGATATTAAGTGAGAATAAGCCCAGCAAAACTGCTTGCATTGCATCATTGCATTAAGGATTGCTGTATGACACCAAAACGTATTTCCATGTGGCTGCTCCTACCCACTTCTATTGTAAAATACAGTAAAGAGATTTCTTTTTTTTTAGATTATGTAACAAGAACCCAAAATAAAGTATTCACATACTCACTTGTCTTGTAAAAGCACAAAAAGCTTCAAGCAATAAATAGCATAGAGTTGTTAATTAGTTTTCAAGGGTTAGATTCTGCCACCATAAAATGGGGCAGAAACTGGAAAGAAAAGGCAGAATACTCTCCAGGAGACTTTAAGGGTCTGATAAAAATTTAGTCTCCAAATCTTATGCTCTGCATCTTGTACTCAAACATTCATCTAAAAGGAAGTACATGGTGAGAAAATGCAATCATTTTGACTGAAGAAAATGAAGGCATAAAACAGGAAAACTGGCATTTTACAGATGATAATAATAATAGATATAATAGATGAAGGATGAACAAAGAAACAAAATATTTTTGAAAGTACACATATACTCAACTTCCAGGACAAAAACAGTGTTTGACAGCAAGGGCCAGGGAAATTTTTTTTCTCTGGTGCGGATTAGATCTTTCTTGTGCTTTTACAGGTTATGGGACTCTTTAAGAACTTTATTAGTTGAAGCTAGAATTAATTCCTTTGGTCTTTTTCTCTTTGTACATAAGCAGAGGAGACATCTCTGAATACATAGTGAGAGGTGGACAGATTACCAAAGACTGTTTTTTTAAAAGGCAATTGCTGCTTTATGCCCCTAGAACTCATCTCTGAAAACCACCTTCAGTCCAAAGAATATTTTCTGGAACTCCACAAAGTATCTGATTTTTACCAGGGAAGAGTGTGTCGATTTGCTAAACAGATTTTTCAATTTTAACTCAAGGATTTTCCTTTTTCCTTAATCACTCATACAAACAGAAGCAAACACACACGCACACCCCCCCTTTAGAGTGAAAAATCAAGGTCACCAGCACAGTGGTCATTTTTGGTTAGCTAAGCCTTCAAGAGTATCATGAATTTTTTATTTCTGTCAATAATGAGGAAAAACCCTGTGCTATCCATTACAAAATCCACATGTACAAATATAAGTCACCAATAAACAAACAAACTTCTTGATGTAAAAAATTCTTGGTGTCTGTGAGATTTATTCACATCTTTACCCTAGCTGAAAAAAAGGCAACCAGACAACTTCCTACTGGAGCATATTTAAGAGAAAATATGAACTCAAAAATAATTTTCAAAACTGAAATAAAGAAAGAGAGAACTGACCTAAGGCATGCTATCTCAAACTTGCTATCTCAAAAAACCACATCGGCTGCCATGAGCAGCCTGGACTGGCACAATTTACACCTTTGTGGCTGGCGATTCAAGCTAATACTGTAGCAGCATTGCAAGGGCTATCTCTAAGAAAGGATGAGTTATATGTTTATCATATGTCAGCTATTACACCCAAACTTGTCTTTTCACAAAATAAATAACCTCATGACAATCAACAGCTAGCCTATCTGGAATACAGGTTTTGTATGATCCTCACAAGAATTAGAAGTGAAAGAATAACAATTC
The DNA here is from genome assembly GCA_013401315.1 of Balaeniceps rex. NCBI lineage: Eukaryota > Metazoa > Chordata > Aves > Pelecaniformes > Balaenicipitidae > Balaeniceps > Balaeniceps rex. The sequence continues at coordinate 6,763 of VYZW01038030.1, forward strand.
AATATTAAAATGCTACGAATATTGGTTTCCTGCAAATCTCTGAAGAAGTGTATTCTAGTTTCCTTTTGTATATATTATAAATGAGTTTACAGAGACAGAAAGAAATTACATAATGTGAGAGAAAACAAGCCAGGGCTGCACCTATTTCCTTTTCTTTGATTTCAGCTGACCACTTGTCTTTTGAAAAGCAACAGCAACCACTAACTTTATCTGCGCAAGAAAACAGAGCATTTCAAAAGCACAAAGGACTTTTGTAAATTTGTAGGCTGTAAGTCTCCTTTGAAGTTATACAAGCAAAAAAAGAAACATAGTTTTTAGTAATCTAAAACATTTCCCCTTGTGTTTGACAGCAACAAGGCAAAACAAAAAAGGTCAAAAAACCCATTTCAGAATCTGGAATCAAAGCCATAAACTGTAACAGCCAAGGTCAGAGAAGATGGGCAGACATATTAACCCAGAGAATCTATGATGACCACGGGAGAATAATCAAAAGGATTATTGTCTGTCTCACCTCTGAAACTAGTCTGAAATGGGATACTTTTCAATGGAAAGACTCCAGTCAAGGATATGATATACATTACCCCAGAAGACCTGAAGATACCTTGGAAAATTAGAAAGGCTCAAATGTCAGCATTTCTATGTTACAGCATTATCAATTGTAATGAGGAAACAGAAGCCTTCTTTAATTTGATAACCAGTTGTCTAGCACATAAATTAAAGAGTTAACAAAACAATAAATAGCAAAGGTGTGTTAAAGAAATGTTTCATAAGAAGCCTAAGGACAGTGGATAAATCACTGACATTTTACCTCTGCTACCACAAATCAAGAATTGAAGGACTTGTCCTTATTAGGTTGGAAAAACGTATCCTGGAAGTATCACACATAATCCAGCAAAGTTTGGCAGAAACTTTGAAAAATGAGTACACTGAAATGCTACCGATAAAGGATAGATTTTTTTTTTATTATTTTATTTTTTTTAAAGTTTTACCTCTTACCTTTTAACTTTTCATTTCTACTACTCATCTCTGGGCTATTATTTATGACAAAACAGGTGACTCTCTCAATGAAAGCCAAATTCAGTTACTAACTTGAATGATATTTATATCCAGAATGAACTCAGTCTTATACTCAATACTTACTATCTGGATCACTTCCATCATGATGTGCTAAAATTCCCAAGTAAGCTAGCTGATGGATTTTACCTTCTGAAATAACGAATATATTTGCCAGTAAGTTTGTAAATATTTTTGTAATATGTTTAGCAAACCAGAAAACAACAACAAAAAAAATCCAAGAAAAAAACCAAAATCATTTAAACCACCAGGACAGAAAATTTGAGAACATGAATTCACAATTCTTTAGGCCTGACATGTCAATCATCAGCAGCTCATAAACTGACCACTGCTTGGCACAATGGATTACAGGGGTTTATACATTCAGATTACAAAGCACAGATTAATAAGAAACTAAAGCATCCCAAATGATGCGAAACATCCCTCCGCCTCATCCCTCACCTTCTAGTTACCTGCCGCTAGTTTATCTGTGTGCCTCAAACACACAGGATTTGATTCTGAGTTGAAACTAAGATTTGTAAGAGAAAACGGGCATGAGATTCCTCTAGCCAACACCTACTGTGTACACATCTACATCTAAACTAGTCTACTAAGCTTTCTCTGTTGTCAACGAAGAGACCTAGGAGTGGGTATGCAATAATTCATCTGAACTTTTAGACAGAGATGAGATAAAATGCTCTAGACAGAGATGAGAGAAAATGAGGCACGTTAAAACTATAGTCTTCACACATTCAGCATGCTTCAGTTACCTCTCCTAGTCCCTTTTCCTCCTTCTTCCCCCTTCCCCAGAATTTGAGGCAGTCTAACACTGAACTTCTCAAAGTTATATATTTACAGGCACTTTGTCACAATACATCCTAGACAGATAGATACAGAAAAACACCTTCTACTAAGTAAACCATTAAGGTCCAAAGGAAAATGATAGTTTTCTTGAAATGTAGGTCTCTGCTGACTAGCATCCAAATTCCCTTCTCTCGGAATCATGGAAATAAATCGTAATTCTACATTTCATTAAACTATAAAGCTACATTTACATGTGGTGGCTTCTAAATGTGCTCTCCCAAAGTGGAAGTGGCTTATGCACCTCAGTGTCCAGCAGTCACCATGGTCAGTGACCAGAAAGCCAAATTATTATCATGTGTCTGTGGTGCTATCCCTACACTGCTTAAATAGCCCTATTTCTTCTGGGTTCTTAGATCTTGAAGGTCATGCTACACAACATATTTATTCTGACAAAATTTTAGAAATCTGACGTGAAGAGACAGTGAACAGCAAGCTTTACAGTGATTGAATTTAACTGTTTTAAAGTTACTCCTGATTTAAATTGACTGTATCTTATAATATTTAGGGACACACTGTATGAAACTGCATTTTTTTTCCTTCCTACTCATCTACACAAGCACGTTTTTATAACAAATCTGTATTTTTTTCTGACATAGTATAGCAAGCATTTCATATCCTGAATACCTTAGGGTTAAAAAAAAAAAATCATCCTTTCACAAAGTTGTTAAAGATCACTGAAATGCAACCTTTATGATAGGTCAGTAAACTTCAGATCCATAAACATAAACATGCCTTTGCCTCCAGTGAATATATTCCATTTTAAGAGTTGTGTTCATCCCATCTACAAATACAATTTGGTGTAAGCTGTCACATTTTATTGTCTCACTTTAAAAATGCCCAGAGATCAGCTCTAACGTTTATGCTTTGATTTGCTTGAATAAAAGGCTATTTTTAAATTTTGGTTGGTGTAAATAAAAAAGTTGGATATAAACATTTCCTGCAATTCTGAAATAAAAAACAAAATCATATTAGAGTTGGATATCTGATGCATCAAATTATGATGACTGGAAACCCATTAAATAAGAAATGCCTCTTACATTGCATTTTTCCTTAAACACAATTCATTTCTATTCTACACACTCAGTTAAAATCAATCACAGACCAAGTTGTGGATGCAATTAGTTTGCACTTCACTACCTGTATCACTGATTATATCTGGAGAGGTGTAGGGAATAATAGCACTCGTCTGGCTTTTTCACTACCCAGTAGTTGTTCACTACAGAGGCAGGACTCATGAAGAGTGGCTACCATTCCTTTAGTGTTTGCAAGTAAGTGGCTCTCCTAGCCCTCAAATTACCTGCTATGTGATTTTACTGTATTAGCTTAAGTGTTCTTGTAACAATCTACAGCTGTATTCTGAACATAATACCATCTTGAGAGAATTACAAGGCATGCTTTCAAACAATAAATTAAGTGTACTGCACACAAGACAACCTGATACAACAGGGGGGCATGTGCAGTAAGGTGAAAAAGTTGATGGTTCCAAATAGAGATTTTTCCGCACAACAGAAACGCAGCAGTTCAATAGTTTGCATAATATGTTGACAGTCCTTGAAAATTACTAAACTACTCCAGAAAACCATAAAAATAGCTATTTTTGTGGTATTTCTTCCCCATTAAGACTTAGGAAATATTCCCAGAGCTGTGACTCCAGGATTTTAGACTGTTTAAGACAAACAACCATATAAAAAGGATGTGAAGTACTTTATTGCCACTTAAGATATAAAGCTGGAGGTGGAGAGCTGCGCTGTTATTTCAGAAACCTGGGACAGACCAAGAAAGTGTCTATGAACAGACCACTTAGAAGTGCTTAAAGTGTTTAAGCATTTTGCCAGATATGCTTGTAGACTCAGAAGTTGCACAAATTTGCTGGTTCTGATTCACCTCTTGCAGAGACCAGCTGATGCTGCAAAGTTGCAGTGTGAAGTATGGAATAGCTCAGTGACATACACAGACAAGGCCAGAAACAGCTATTTCATCTATTTTGGTAAAAACCTGTCTCCTCAAGAGAAGCAAGTAAAGTAGCAGCTACACTGTTTCAAGCGGCACTTGAAAGCCATGCAAAGGGATCAGTGAAGTACAAAGACAACTGGGAGAGCAGCTTTGCATCCATAACTGACACAAGAACACAAGCATCACTGACACATCAGTGGTTAAGGCAATATTCTGTTGTTGATTACTTATGCTGGTGGTCTGTACTGATTTGTAAAGAAAAAAGGGCCAGATGAATTTCATCTGACTTTGTGATTCTGGGAAAAAGGGGGTTGAGTGTATATGCACACGTACCTTTGTAACCAAACAGAGCATCCAGCACAACCCCCGCATATGTTTAGATAATGTGGAATTAAAAAAAAAAAAAAAAAAAAAAAATCTATTCTACATGGAAAACATTAAAAACCTTTCAAAACATATTTTTCTCAAAAAGAAGAATCACTTCATCCTAAGAAAAAAGAAACCTGAAAGACGTGAAATTATGAGAAAATTCATAACAAAATGTGAAAGCCTTTTATTTGTAGAGTCATAGAATGATAGAATCGTTTAGGTTGGAAAAGACCTTTAAGATCATCAACCATTAATCTAACACTGCCAAGTCCACCACTAAACCATGGCCCTAAGCACCATGTCTACATGTCTTTTAAATACATCCAGAGATGGGGACTCCACCACTTCCCTGGGCAGCCTGTTCCAATACTTGACAACCCTCTCCGTGAAGAAATTTTTCCAAATACCCAATCTAAACCTCCCCTGACGCAACTTGAGGCCGTTGCCTCTCGTCCTATCACTTGCTGTTTGGGAGAAGAGACCAACACCCACCTCGCTACAACCTCCTTTCAGGTAGTTGTAGAGGGCGATAAGGTCTCCCCTCAGCCTCCTCTTCTCCAGGCTAAACAACCCCAGGTCCCTCAGCCGCTCCTCATAAGACTTGTGCTCCAGACCTTTCAGCAGCTTCCTTGCCCTTCTCTGGACACGCTCCAGCAACTCAATGCCTTTCTCGTAGTGAGGGGCCCAAAACTGAACACAGTACTCAAGGTGCGGCCTCACCAGTGCCGAGTACAGGGGCACGACCACTTCCCTACTCCTGCTGGCCACACTATTCCTGATACAAGCCAGGATGCTGTTGGCCTTCTTGGCCACCTGGGCAGACTGCTGGCTCATATTCAGCCGGCTGTTGACCAACACCCCCAGGTCCTTTTCTGCCAGGCAGCTTTCCAGCCACTCTTCCCCAAGCCTATAGCGTTGTGTGGGGTTGTTGTGGCCCAAGTGCAGGACCCAGCACTTGGCCTTGTTGAACCTCATACAATTGACTTCAGCCCATCGGTCCAGCCTGTCCAGATCCCTCTGCAGAGCCTTCCTACCCTCAAATCAGATCAACACTTCCACCCAGCCTGGTGTCATCTGCAAACTTACTGAGGGTGCACTCAATTCCCTTGTGCAGATCATTGATAAAGATATTAAACAGAACTGGCCCCACTACTGAGCCCTGGGGAACACCACTTGTGACCGGCCCCCAAGTGGATTTAACTCCATTCACCACAACTCTTTGGGCCCAGCCACCCAGCCAGTTTTTTACCCAGTGAAGAGTATGCCCATCCAAGCCATAAGCAGCCAGTTTCTCCAGGAGAATGCTGTGGGAAACAGTGTCAAAGGCTTTACTAAAGTCCAGGTAGACAACTTCCACATCCTTTCCCTCATCCAATAAGCGGGTCACCTTGTCATAGAAGATCAGATCAGTCAAGCAGGACCTGCCTTTCATAAACCCATGCTGAGTGGGCCTGATCACCTGGTTGTCCTGTATGTGTTGCGTGATGGCACTCAATCTGCTCCATAACCTTCCCTGACACCGAGGTCAGACTGACAGGCCTGTGGTTCCCCAGATCCTCCTTCTGGCCCTTCTTGTAGACGGGCATCACATTTGCTAACCTCCAGTCAACTGGGACCTCCCCGGCTAGCCAGGACTGCTGATAAAGGATTGAGAGTGGCTTGGTGAGCACTTCCGCCAGCTCCCTCAGTACCCTTGGGTGGATTCCATCCGGCCCCATAGACCTGCGTGTGTCTAAGTGGTTAGTGTCTAATGGTTAGCAGGTCGCTAACCATTTCCCCTTGGATTACAGGGCTTCATTCGGCTCCCCATGCCTGTCTTCCAGCTCAGGGGGCTGGGTACCTTGAGAACGACTGGTCTTAGTATTAAAGACTGAGGCAGAGATGGCATTAAGAACCTCAGCCTTTTCCTCATCCTTAGTCACTATGTTTCCCCCCCACATCCAATAAAGGATGGAGATTCTCCTTAGCCCTTCTTTTGTTGCTAATGTATTTACAGAAACATTTATTATTGTCTTTTACAGCAGTAGCCAGATTCACTTCTAGCTGGGCTTTGGCTCTTCTAATTTTCTCCCTGCATAACCTCATGACATCCTTGTAGCCCTCCTGAGTTGCCTGCCCCTTCATCCAAAGGTCATAAACTCTCCTTTTTTTCCTGAGTTCCAGCCAAAGCTCTCTGTTCAGCCAGGCCGGTCTTCTCCCCTGCCAGCTCATCTTTTAGCACATGGGGACAGCCTGCTCCTGCGCCTTTAAGATTTCCTTCTTGAAGAATGCCCAGCCTTCCTGGACTCCTTTGCCCTTTGGGACTGCCTCCCAAGGGACTTTGTAATTGTAATTCCAAAAAGATTAGAACTTTTTCACTGCACCACTTCAGAGTGTGCTGTATCTAGCACTTCAGTTAGGCAGGGCATTTAGGTTGAAAACCTAAGACTGCAGGAGAAACAGGTAATCATTTTGGTATTATCCTTAATTTTCCGAACAATCATTGCCAGAAAGAGAAATGCAAGTAATGGCTTTTTTTTATTCTCATTACAAACTCTGTCTTTCTGAAGCAATATCAGAATTTTAATGACTCATATATTCTGTGAACGAGCATAATGAACACTACCACTCTGACACTTTCAATGTTCTGTAATTTGATTTGTTGGCAATTCCTATTCTCTCCTGTTTACAACATGCAGGAAAGAGGTGAAATATCTAGCCAGTCAAAATCGAGAATATTTATAAGACTCAACTTTATGGATTCATTTCAACTCTCCAGTAATGTGGAGAGCTTTACCTTATTATACATCTTGAAAAACCAATATGCACATACCCAAGCAACAGCAATTTTTCTGAGAGCAGCCATATTATGAGTTTAAATAGCTTCAGGGGAGAACTTAGCCATATGTTTAGCAAGTCTCCCAAAAGTTTAAATTCTTCTGCTTAATAAAGTAGGTACACAAATGCTAATGCCCTTGTCTTGGTACAGAGCTAAGATGAAATTTTAAATTTGCAGTTTCTAGCTGTTGTCTCAAGGACACAAGGAGAAAGCAAGGCGATGCTCCCAGGCTGTGGACTGACTAGCTGATATGGGAAGGGTGGTCAGCAGTGAGTTGTACGGCAGAGAGACTCGTCCATCTCCTCATTTCCAAACTGTTTCAGTGTGCTGTCACCCACGCTCCCCCTTGTCAGTGTGGTTCCATTGCCAGGATGACTCTGCTGTCCCCCAGATAAGGACTAACAGCTACTCCTTTCATGGTAAATGATGCTCCCTATATAAATCATATCTGACACCTGCTTGGTTACGATAGCTGGAACTTGTCTCTTCCATCAGTTATCTCAGCTGTGCCCAACAAGACTCTTTGCACTGCCAGAAAATGAGGGAGACCTTTGTTAAAGGTTCCCTGAATTAGAATCGTTAATAAGGTTTTGTGAAAAATAACATTTTAGGGTTCTTAATTCACTTTTTTAATGGATTAAACAGAAAAGCTTCTAATTTTATAGCAAATGCACCCAGCATATCTCCATATGTTTATTGTCTAAGCTTTCAGCAGATAAACAGACACATCTCACACCTCTAGTTTAGGAAGTTTGTAGTCACCATGTGTGACACAATTATTATCTTAGTACTACTGCTCATGCAACATGCTGCATGGACAGCAGTAAAGACAGAGACCTCTAATCTCTCCACTGAGCAGAAAGCAGCAACATGAGGTTTCCTCAACACCTCTCTTCATTCTGAACTGGAAAAAATAAGAAATAGAAATTGCTAGGGAGGGTGGTTTAGTCTCTTTCCTCCAGTGTTCTCTGTTGTGAATGCTGATTTGTGCCTAATTTGATATTTACTCCTCTCTACTAGTTTATAGTGATATCTACCTACCCGCATTTCACCTACTGGGTGATGGAAATAAATCCTTATTGAAAAGCTTGTTTTCCTTCATCTGTATTCAGAACTCTAAAAACAGTCATTTTTGACATTTCATATCTGCACAGCTAACTTTGATACGAAAAGCTTTTTTATGGCCTGATCTCTTGGACTAAATATAATTTTAAAAACTAAGTAATTTTTCTTTATATTTTAAATGCTTAGGAAACAATTAGAACCCTCTTTTCTGAAGAAGACTGTTATAAATCTTAACAGCAGTTTCAAACTATTTCTTAACGCTCCCTCTGAATTACACAACACCTTAAACACCACAACATTTTAAAATTATCTTTGTAATATTTTTTAAAATTCTGTTTGAAACAACAAAAAGTGGCTCCGCAAGGAATAAGATGCAAGCAGCAGCATTAATGATGAAATCCCATTGATACATTTCATATACAAGAAAAATTAATGCAGGATGAATGGTGAACACTGAATAAATTTCTTTTTGCACAGACACTTCCACATCATACTTTTGGCCGATGACAGAAGTCTGTTAACAAAATTAAGTAACAACCTTGTAAGTATATGAAATATTAATGTATCAGGGAATAAAACAAAACAGCTTTCAGACAAAACAAAAATACCTCAACTATTGTGAATGTGAGAATGGTGAATGCATACATATTTTATTGTAAAATACTATGACCTGATTCAATAGAAATGCTCTTAACTTTTCTAGTATTCACATTAAAAAAGCCATATAAATAAGAGCTCTTCATTGTGTTTTGCTCAATGTACGCAATGAATGAAACAGCATTCTCTTAAAATCCACTCATTCAATCCAATTTTAAGCATTAAAAGAGAAATGCTTCATTGATCAATTCTACTACTCTCAAAGCACGTTTGTAAACTAAAATAATTTTCAAAATTGTCCTTAAGATACATTTCAAGCTTTCTGAGTTATTTGCTTAGCATGTGTATGACATACCATGGCCCAAAGAAATTAAGCACATCTCAAAACCAGTTAAAGAATCAGAATAGGAGGGGTCCTCTTCATCTGTTTCCCATATAAATAAATAAATAAGCAAGCAAGCATACTTCACAGTAAATTTCCAGCATTTGTGTGCTTTGCTTTTGTAGTGCTCATCAGATTGACAGAAAAGATAGGAAAACTGCTTAGATACCTGGCTTCCACAACACCTTTTGTTCTGTTTGATGGACAGGAGCTCTAGTCACAATACTTCTTTTCAGTGCCAAAATCTTTATTTTAGAGTCATTCTGCCTTACTTACCTGGCATCTGTTGTGCCTCTACCCCCAGAATACATAATTTTCTTATAACCTTCTCTTATCCTTTAATCGTTCCTGCTTTTCCATGGCAGGGTGTGTGCTTTCAGAGTTCTAATTACTCTGAACTGACTCCCTATACAGGCCCTCCTAGCATACAAGAAGAGAGCTTCTGAGCAGGGTAGGTGATGTGGCCCACATTAAAGTGAAGCACCATGCTATTTGAAGCATACTAAAAGTGTTTACATAAGGAATTCATGCTGGTTTACTACCTTCTATCGGGGCTTGCCTTTTCAGCCCTTGAAATGTCAGCCAACTCCAGGGAAGATTGCATCAATTTACCAACTCATTATTTGGGGGTTTGGAGGCTACTCCTAGGGAAGCAATACATGGAAATGAAAATTTTGCATCATAAACTTTTGGCAAATCTCACAGAGGAATCTGCATCGAAACAGCAACCTGAAAAACTTGAAACAGCAAGTGAAAGCACAGCTGTGATGTCAAGAATTTGAAAAGCAAGAATTTGAAGGTATGACAAACATCTCCCTGGTTATTTCACAGGTAAATATGCATGTAGAGTGGGATTAAACTGTTTAGAAAGACTTAAAAACAATAGAGCTGCTTGATTTTCCACATACTAGTGCAATGATATACACACACCATAAAGGAACAAGAAATCTGACAAACTCTGTCAGAAATCCAGACAAATCCCCTGAGGTCCCATCCACATACCATCCCAGCTTTTTGTTTGCTAGACCCATGCAATTGAAACAGCCTCTTTCTCGTGATCTCTAGCTCCTAAACCAAATCCTTTCCTGAAAGCTGAGAGCAGGCAGGAAAGTTCAGAAGAGGAGCAGGTTACCAGCTGACTGCAGGGGGAAATATTACTGTCCCTCATCAGGGAGAACATCCAAAACCCTGAGAGAAAGGAAAAGAATCAGCTATTTAGAGGGAATGAAGAGAATGCATGCAAAGACAGAAAGAATCGCTAGGCAGGAAAAATTCACCTTTGATACAATATAACATACAAATTTTCCACTCAACAGAAGCATCCATTAAAACTATGGAGTAGTTCATGACCATGACTCACAAGTTTCCTTTCTGTATTAAAGCAAGTCTGCAAGTGGACAGCATTACAACCTTCACGGGTAAGTTCAAGGATACTGTTGCAATTAAGTTCTGGATGTTTATCGGTTTGGGTTTTTTTTCCCCCACAAGTTTTGATACAGCTTCCTTTTTGGAAGGCCATTGCGAGATGGTTTTCTAACATACAGTGAGAATGCAGGTACGCATTTCAGCAGCCTCCAGGAGCAATATTCCAACACTGTTTAGTCATACATCTTTCTCTCAACATATCAATACATAGTAATAGAGTGTTAAACAGATTATTTTCTTTTACACATTTCTGGGTTTCATCCTCGTCTGAGTAGAAGCTGCTCCTGGTGCAATCATTATAAGCTTATCAACCAGAGAATGACAGACAGCAGATTTTCATTCTTTCAAAGGAGAAGAGCCAAGCTGTTGCTGTGGTTTATTATATAAAACCCTTAGTTTTGATACTGTGATTAAAATGTCAATTTGCTTAAAGAGCCATTCTCCATCAGATAGATCTGATAGAATTTGCGTAGCTTAAATGTGAGAATTAAAATGATGTGAAATTGAGATAAGCTATGCTTGAAAGCATACACACATTGTTTGCACAAGTGCCTAAACAACAAACTCTTTAGAGCCACGACTATCAGACTATCGGCGTGACATTTATGCAACAGCTCACACGGGCTCCAGCAGCCCAAGCAAGGATACCATTCTGCCAACATAGTCTTCAGGAAATAGATACCCCAGGATAAGGACAGAATGGATGTAACAGTAAAATCAGTGATAATTACAATCTATAATTCTCTAATGTACACTATATAACACAAGGAGCACTTCATATGGACAGAAATGGTGCTATACAAGTACCATGGAAGCAAGAGAAGTCTTTAAAGTCAAGACAAGAACCTGCATGAAACTCACTGGTCTATAAAAGAAACACATTAGAGACAGAAATAGCAAGTAATTCCAGCACTACCTGGATAGGGGCAGAGACTAATCTAAAAGACAGACACAGCAGCCACACACCGCAGGGTAAGCAGAGTAAAGAGCACTTGCTCCTTGGATTCATGGTCTACGTATCAGGGACCTTGGTCCACTCATAAACCTGGCAGGGGGAGATGGCCCCAACCTAGGCTGAGGACGCGAGGCTGAAGACAACCTTCTCTTTTTAAAAGGGCACATCTTTTTCATTGCTGAAATGAAAACAAAAGTGCCATGAAACAAGGACAGCTCAAATAATAATGTTAGTAGACTCTGAACCCCGTTTGACAGCTGGCTGAATCCAGCCCTCCTCTGAGGGTGCAGCACCCAAATTGATGTCATAGAAGATCATCGCAAGACAAAAAAAAATTAATTGCATGGGATGTATCTGGATGTATTTGGCCAAACTCTACTATGTATAGAGTTCTAACTGACTGCAAAAGTAGTCAGGTTAGAAGGTGTCCTGGTTTCAGCTGGGATAGAGTTAAATTTCTTCCTAGTAGCTGGTATAGTGCCGTGTTTTGGATTTAGTTTGAGAATAATGTTAACACACTGATGTTTTAGTTGTCGCTAAGTAGTGCTTACACCAGTCAAGGACTTTTCAGCTTCCTATGCCCTGCCAGGTGCACAAGAAGCTGGGAGGGGGCACAGCCAGGACAGCTGACCCAAACTGGCCAAAGGGCTGTTCCATACCATATGACATCATGCTCAGTATATAAACTGGGGGGAGTTGGCTGGGGGGCAGCGATCGCTGCTTGGGGACTGGCTGGGCATCGGTCAGCGGGTGGTGAGCAATTGCATTGTGCATCACTTGTTTTGTATGTTCTTTTATCATTATCATTATTACTTTCTCTTCCTCTGCTGCCTTATTAAACTGCCTTTATCTCAACTCATGGGTTTTACTTCCCCCCCCCCCCAAATTTTCTCCCCCATCCCACGGGGCGGGTGGGGAGGGTGAGCGAGCGGCTGTGTGGTGTTTAGTTGCCGACTGTGGTTGAACCACGACAGAAGGAAAGAACCCTCCCCTTTCTGTTTTACACTCTCAAGTTTAGAAAACATTCCAGAATTTAGAACAACTCTGTATGACAGCACAACACAGCAAACCATTAAGAAACAAAAGTGCCTTACTGACTGGGGTTTTTTGATGACCAATGAGATGAGTATAGGCAAAAAACGACCTGTTGGAAGGCCAATATTAATTTGCTCCTTTCAATAGTTAAAATACTACTTGAAAACACTTATTTTTCTTTGTCATTTTATATATATATATA
>VYZW01038035.1:7019-22920 GCA_013401315.1 Balaeniceps rex
CGACTTAATTCTAAGAATGGGTTTCACTAAGAAGTGGGGAAAATTTCCAGTTTATGATTTCATAAAGTTCTGGGTGGAGATTTTTTCCCATCAGACAGTATCTAATTTTCAATGAGTAAACTCAGTATTATAAAACATATGAGTTCAAGAGATTAAATCTGAAAATTATATGTTATATTCAGCATACACTCTCAGTGATAGAAATGCTTGAAGTAACTTTAAGCTATTCTTTTGTTCCCATGTCATCTAAGTTTATGAAATTAAATGCATATCACAATTCTGCTTAAAGAAAAAAGAAGAAATTAGTCATTTTGAAAACTTCCTTCGGATTTGGAACAATACTGTATTGAAAGCACAGAGTTTTTAAAATAATTATATGAGGTGAAAGAAGAAAAAAAGAAGAATCACTGGTTAGGATTGTATTTAGCTGTCTTTAGGGAGATAAAAACCTTGAGTGGGATGAATTGTCATGTTGCCATCTACTTCAGGCTGGCTGCTCCTGGTAGAGACAGTGTTTCTAATTTCATTTTACTACAAATCTTGAAACCTCTTTCAGTAACTCCTGAGACTTTCAAATACATAGAAAGTGCTACTACTCATGTAAAACTCTTCTATATTGTAACAGGAATGCATATAGTTACTTAGAGTGCAGATATCTTCCTAGCAAAAATGGGGTTTGTGTCTTAGCATGAACAGATAATATGTATGTAACCTATGCCTCCTACAAATGTAAGTCTCAGGACCTTGATGCTTGCTTTTCATTGCCTTTCTTCCCTCCCTTACCATTGCTGTGCCCACCCACCCCCCAACCCTGGCTCTTTCAAGATCTTGTTTTCTTTTAACCTTGTTGGATTTCACTGAGAATAAACTTACTGGAATAAATGAGACAGAGCTGTGAATCACTCTGCCAAGCAGGAAAAAAAGAAGTTACAATCTGGCCACTTTGAGTTGCACTGGCATCTCCAGATATGTATTAGCTGAGGCTGTGGAAGTTTTGACATGGTCTTCAGCAGCATCTCACTAGTCTGCCCTGCTAAAGGGGCTTAAAAGCATCAGCTGGAAACTAGCCAGGAAAGTCGCATCTTGGGCAAATCATGTTCAGTGGCTGTGAAGTAGGATGGTATATATTGAAAACAGGGAACAGCTTATCATAAAACTATTACCAGAAATCAACATTCAAAATAGCATCTTATTAATTGAATTGGGAACCCCAAACAACCCCTTCCAATCTCTTAGACAAATACGTAAGCCTGTTTATGAGTTTTCAAACAAGTGCATTTAGCGGATTCTTACTATATGCACTTGCTAACTTCATTTCTCATTGATAAGATCTGCATAAACACCCTTCCAAATGACGCTTTTAATTACTTTTATTTGTTCAGAGTCTGCATGCTACAAAATCAGTGTTGGGTGGCTTGTATTAATGGCTCATGATGCACTAAGGATGAGTCTGAACCGCAGAAATGCCTTGGCCCTTCCATGATTTGGCCAGGGCAAGATGCCGCAGAGCTAAGGATGATGGGCTGTGCAGCTGCTCCTCATCGTGCTGCACTGCCTCAGAAATGCCAGCCTTTCTACCCTCCTCTCTCTCAATAAATCCAGCCCAAGCTGAAGCCTAAATTGGCCACTAAAACCAGTATTACACTGAGAGTTTTAGAGAAAAAGAAAAAAAAAAGATAAAAAAAAGAAAATAAAAGAAAAGATGCTTTATGGAAAGAGGCTTTAATTCCTTAGCCCAGTTCTGTTTACTCATTTCCTTACTGTCTTCTGTCATCTTTTGGCAATTTTCTCTCTTACAGTAGCATGACTTTGTGGTCTGCTCATCAATTCAGTGCACAGTTTAAAAATCCATGAAGCAAAAATAAAATCTTTACAGATTACCGAGGAAAAATGCCAGTCTCTGCTGGAGTCCTCTGACATCAGAACCAGATGGGACTTCAGCATAATGGTTTCAGCAGAGGACCAGGGAAGGCATGACATGTGTAGCATTAGGGAAACAGTCATTAAAGGCTTTTTTTCCATGAAAGTGACATGCCATAATTTTTAAATACCACCAAAATGTGGAATTTTAATAGCCTAAAGGAAGGGGTTTTGTCAGGAAAAAAATTGCTCATTTTAACAGTATTTTTTCATAGGATTCTCACTTACACCAACTTGACTGAATTTGTAGATTGTTGTGTTCATAACAGTAATATCTATTAGCACTGTGAGCATTTATTTTGCAGCACATTTCTATTATTTACGGCACATGATTTCATAATGTGCACTGTTTTGTGGAGAATGAAAAAAATTAAGACCTCCTCCAGAAAGGCTGGCCCTGAACAGATGAATGTGCTTTTTTTAATACAGTTTGGGGACTTTTTTCCTAGTGTTTTTACAGAATAATTTAAATTGATTACTTGCAAATATAAGGAGAACATTCCCATCCTGATCTTTCATTTTTAATACAGGAGAAAACTATAGGAAAGAGAAACAAAACCAAGAAAAAACATAGAAAATTGTGATTACGTATGTACATATTTCTCCTTATGATGGCTGTATCTGAACAAAAAAGACCTGTCTTCAACTGATAGAAATCTCTACTGCCTTATTATAGGGCCAGCTGGGAATATTTTGACAGAACATTTTATCAGAGATTATAAAATGCCAGTGCGTCCAAGCAAAATGTTTTGCAGAAACCTGACAAATTCGACAATTTTATTTCAGGAAGAAAATGATGTTCTGTTAAGGTCAGAAAATTTTGTTTTGACACTTTCAAACTGGAATGTTTGGCAAGTCTTTTTTAATGATCTTTTTTAACAATACAAATTTGTTTTGTATTGAAGCTCAGCCTTCAAATCGGAGTAAAAAGAGAACAAAAAAAATTGTTTCCCAGAAAGTTTTGAAAGAATCATCATTGTGCTCAGTATGGTACGTGATGAAAAACACTGAACTTCTAGATAGACATTTGCTTCTTGGGGAATTCCATATCCACTTCAAAGTACCTGGATTAACACAGCTGAAGAACCAATTCTCCTCAGGCTTCCTTTATACCAAAGAGAATTTCCTGTATTCCTAGGGAGCAGTAAACAGGTAACAGCCAGAAAAGATGCTAATTATGATTGCTACAAAAAGAGGTGTATGAATGTGTGTGTGTGCCCATGTGTGTATAAATGTAATTCTACAGCAGATCAACATTTTCTGTTGAACTTTGAGTGGAAATTGCCTTTGAAGGCCTTAGTGTAAGCAAAATTTGAAAAGGTGGGTAATACTGACCCTCTTTTAGCTACAACTTAAACCTTCTATTGGGAAGAGAGACTTGATTTCACCGGTTTGTTAAAGCTTATTTTGTATGAGGGTGGAAGGTTATGCCGACGTCTCGATTTTAATGGGTTATTAATATTGCCAATGCTGTCTCACTCAGAGAGCAAACTGATAGGAGTGCTCTGTCCAGTGAATGCACTGCAGTTAACCCTGTCCCAGAAAGCTACAGCAAAAGGAGAAGTTATTTGGAATGGTGTTCTACAATTTTCAGAGCTGTACTAGAGACTAATGTTGCATGCATTTAAAATATTTCCCTCTCTACTCTTCCTGTCCAAAAAGCCCTTGCAATGAATGTGTTGAGAGGGAAATGAGCTGAATATCGCAACAAATGCAGGATGGAACTGATAAAAGCAGAAAGCATGGTTTGTATTAAAGAATGAAACACTGTAAATTCCATTTATGTGTGTTATCTGAAAAAGGCAATTTTGCAAGCAGTAAAAATCCAGCACCAAGTATTAAAATATATCTCTGATATGATGCTCCCCCCCTAGATGAGTCTGTTGCTCGTTTCTTTCTACAGTTTCCCCTTTCCTTTGAAACCACTGAAGGGATGAGGGCAATTTTTTTTGTTTCAGAATGAGTAGCTTTGTGCTTCCTTTATATAGATTTCCAGACTACACTTTCTGATCCTCTGTCACCTTTTACCTCAAGCCTCCCTTTCACTTTTTCACCTCAGCCTGCTGCTTTGCTCTGTGTTGTAGGCCTGTCTCTTTTCTTTCACTCCTCACAGATCTTCCTTCTTTTCTTCTAATGTCACCACCCCTCTGTCTCCTAATGCTTTCCCACCTCTTTTAATGCAAACATGCCTGGTTTTGACACTCTTGCCATCGCTCCGATCCTCCACGTTGGTGATATATGTGTAAAAGACTGTTCTCAATAAATATCATCCATAATAACAATTCTGTTGTATAAAACACTACTTATCTGAAACCATTTTTCTGGCACAACAATGGAAAATATGTTTCCTGAGTAAATGGGGCAGGAGTTGCACTATTCTTTTCACAGCTGGCATTAAAAACAGAAAAAGCTCTGATTTGGTTGGAAGGCAGGTTTTTCACGTAGAAACATTTTAGGTATCCTAGAGTTTGGCAACTAAGTTCTTCAGCAAATGTAATTGTCCTTCCAGGAATCTCCAAAACTGAACAGGGAAAAGACATCCAATCTGTCTTGGAGTTGCACTATAGACTACTCTTTTCCCCTTTGCTCCTCTCAAAGGGCTGTATAATCAATGTAAACATTTAGGAAGTCCCTAGAAGATCTGTCTTGTAAATAAATGGACCTCAAAAGAAAGCCAGTTTCATTCCTGTTAGAGTTACAAATGTAGTAGGATCCAAGTCTGAAGATCTGAGAGTTGATGAGAGTTAATATTTTTGTTTCTAGGTATTTTGGAGACCACCTGGGTACTGTCATAGAACATTCAACCAGCTTTGAAAAAAACGGTCTGAAGTTTCTCATTTTATGTAAAACTCAATTCTGTTTTGGCCTGCAAATCCCATGGAATACTGCAGCTAGATCTGGTCAAATACTTTGGCCATGCAGGAAGTATAATTCTGATGTTTCATTAAATCAGAATGCAGGAATAATTATTATATTGGATTTGGGTGGCAAGGTTTTGGTAGTGGGGGGGCTACAGGGGTGGCTTCTGTGAGAAGCTGCTAGAAGCTTCCCCTATGTCCGATACAGCCAATGCCAGCCGGCTCCAAGATGGACCCACCGCTGGCCAAGGCTGAGCCCGTCAGTGACAGTGGTAGCACCTCTGGGACAACATGTTTAAGAAGGTGAAAAAGTTGCTGTGCACACAGCAATTGCAGACAGAGAGGAGTGAGAATATGTGAGAGAAACAACCCTGCAGGCACCAAGGTCAGTGAAGAAGGAGGGGGAGGAGGTGCTCCAGGTACCAGAGCAGAGATTCCCCTGCAGCCCATGGTGAAGACCATGGTGAGGCAGGCTGTCCCCCTGCAGCCCATGGAGGTTAATGGTGGAGCAGATATCCACCTGCAGCCCGTGGAGGACCACACACCGGAGCAGGTGGATGCCCAAAGGAGGCTGTGACCCCGTAGGAAGCCCATGCTGGAGCAGGCTCCTGGCAGGACCTGTGGACCCGTGGGGACCCGTGCTGGAGCAGTCTGCTCCTGAAGGACTGCACCCCATGGAAGGACCCACACTGGAGGAGTTCATGAAGAACTGCAGCCCGTGGGAAGGACCCACATTGAAGAAGTTCGTGGAGGACTGTCTCCCATGGGAGGGATCCCACGCTGGAGCAGGGGAAGAGTGTGAGGAGTCCTCCCCCTGAGGAGGAAGGAGCAGCAGAGACGATGTGTGATGAACTGACCACAACCCCCATTCCCTGTCCCCCTGCACTGCTCGGGGGGAGGAGGTAGAGCATTTGAGAGTAAAGTTGAGCCCAGGAAGAAGGGAAGGGTGGGGGGAAGGTGTTTTAAGATTTAATTTTTCTTTCTCATTATCCTACTCTGATTTGATTGGTAATAAATTAAATTAATTTTCCCCAAGTTGAGTCTGTTTTGCCCATGACAGTAATTGCTGAGTGATTTCCCCCTGTCCTTATCTCGACCTATGAGCCTTTCATTATATTTTCTCTCCCCTGTCCGGCTGAGGAGGGGAGTGATAGAGTGGCTTTGGTGGGTACCTGGTCAACCTACCACAATATTCCACTTATGTATTTGTTCAAAAATCTAAGTTTGCATTGGATTAAATCCTGATTTAACCTTATTTAATTTGAAACTTTTTTTTTCTTTTATTGGGAACATACTTTCTCTATTTTCCACTTCTCCTTCTTATCCTTTGAAAAAAGCATTTCCTGAACACGTGCTAATGAAATGATGATATTGTCACTATATTAATATATATCAATTCTCCCAGGAATGCCTACTGTCTATGTCTATATATTTATTAAAAAACATACATGTACATATATATATGTATATAGCTATATTTACCTAAAATTGTAGCCATTTGAGACTTACTCCATACTTCAGATCACTGAACATCTAATGGCACTATTTTAAAATAAAAGATAATCAGATGGATGGTCCCTGTTAGCTTGTAGGAAAAAAAGAGGCTAGCATGTCTGTTAAGAATAACAAGTTCCATGACTAATCTATAGATCAGTCTTATGTTTGGAGGCAGTCATTAACACTTCCTACCATAAAAATATGTACTGTTCCATAAAACTGCTGGTCTTCTGTCCTGGTTTCAGCTGGGATAGAGTTAATTTTCTTCCTAGTAGCTGGCATAGTGCTGCATTTTGGATTTAGTTTGAGAATAACGTTGATAACACACTGATGGTTTAGTTGTTGCTAAGTAGTGCTTAGACTAGTCAAGGACTTTGCAGCTTCCCATGCTCTGCCAGGTGCACAAGAAGCTGGGAGGGGGCACAGCCAGGACAGTTGATCCAAGCTGGCCAAAGGGCTATTCCATACCATAGGACATCATGCTCAGTATAGAAACTGGGGGGAGTTGGCCGGGGGGCAGCGATTGCTGCTTGGGGACTGGTTGGATGTTTGTCAGCAGGGGGTGAGCAGTTGCATCACTTGTTTTTCCTGGGTTTTGCTTCTCTCTCTTTCTCTCTCTCTCGTTTTCCTTTTCATTACAATTTATCATTATTGTTATTTTATTTCAATTATTAAACTCCTCTTACCTCAACCCATGAGTTTTCTTACTTTTGCTCTTCCAATTCTCTCCCCCATCCAATCAGGGGGGAGGGTGAGTGAACGAGCAGCTGTGTGGTGCTTGATTGCCGACTGGGGCTAAACCACATCTTCACACATTCCTAAAATGATTGAGATTGCAATGAATTGTCCTTTAACTATGGTCTTTGGAGAATTGAGGATGCTGCAGCAAATTAATAGACTGCTTTCCCTATTCAAGTATCTGTAGTGAAGTCATTATCTAAAGGCTTAAAATTCCATTGTGTTTAAAATTAAGCAAACTGCAGCTGCTTTGGGAATGAAATTGCAGTAACTATTTTGAAGCATGCAGCATCATAGTTTAGGACAGTAGATGTGAATGACAGTCTTTATTTTGAAAAGATTTAGGCTTCGCACAAAGCAATAACTACCTTCACTATACCCAGGACATCAGGTCTGAAATGTGAGAGCTGTTCCTTGTTTAGTAAATTGAAGTAATTATGTACTTGTTATACATCTTATCTAAAACACCAGAAGATACGAGGATGGTGTTAGTGTCCACTAAGTGTTACTATATTTGCATGTTTATGGAACCAGAGAGTAAGTAGTGCAATGTGTTGGATTACATATATTGCTGTTCACTACCCTTGTAGATCCTGTATGAAAACTTCAGTAACTCTTAACTTCTGACCTTACGACAGGATGACATCATGAAGCTCTGTAGCTATAAGACACTGTTTGAATAAATATTTATGCTTTATTTATGACATAGTTTAAAACCCAGCACTATCTTTCTTAAAAGACAATTCCTGGAGGACAGTAGTCATTACAAACACTAGTCTACAGAATGACAGAAAGTCACAACTGACGTTCCAGCTTTCTATGGAAAGCTTTATTTAGGGCTTCTGTGACCATCTCAATAAACAAAATTAATGAAACTAGGTACACCACTGAAATAAAACTTTATTTAAGAAAGTATGCTTCAATTAATTATTTCAATAGCTATAGTTGCTACTGAAATGCATGTCAATACCTGATTAGGAATATCTACTGTTGGAGGACACGACATGTGACTCAACATAATATAGAGCTGAAACCTTTTGGGATTTACTCCATGCACTTATTTTCATAACATTAAAATAATAGTTAATCTGATTTTTAATCTCAAATGAACATCAGCTATCATAAATTTCCAGTAGATAGCTGCTAAAAACATAGTTCATAGTTACATTGCAGGTTAAGGTGAACTTGTGTTTGAGGCAGAATATTTTTACTCTATCCTCTGTCCCTACACTTGGGTCTGATGATGACCTCAGCCTCCTCATGGAGGTAGTCATTCAGAACCGTGGTGCTAGACTCAGTGCCTACAAATAGCCAACACTATCTTCCCAGGGGAGGCAAACTCTGAAGTAATTTGAGAACACAACCATTTTCCAGCACAAGCATAATTATGGAAGAAAAAGTAGCTGGGGGAAAGGAAACTGATTAATATACTAGTTCATGGAGTAAAATCGTAATTACTAGATAAGAAATAACCTGGTTTTCTGTTTTATCCACTAATTTATGATTACTCCAGACAGTATTAGAGAGAATAGTAAATTAAATTGAGAAACAGTGCCTAATGGATGAAGCAAAGAAAAGTGAGTTACGATACCTAGGAACTCTGCTTGGTTCTGTCATCTCCTTACTACGTAACCTTCAGTGGATTGTTCAGCCTGTGTTGCCCTATGGAGTTGATGGTGTCCATCAGACTTTGTAAAGTGAATATTCTGTCATGAAAGTCACTTCACACGGGCAAATGCTTGGTTTTTATATAATAATAGTGCCATTTCTTGCCTGTACTTCCCTCTGACATTAATGAAACAGACTTTTTTCACATGTTGATGTGAACAAACTCTAAATGCTTCTGTTAATGAGATAGATATATGGATTTACTCAGAGGAAAAATAGGTGAAGTAATAACCGTGTTCTGAGCTAAGTAACTCCCCCAAAAGGGTTTATTAAGCTGGGTTATGGCTCTTACTACGTTAACAGAAATCTCTTTTCAGGTTATTAATGCACTGAAATAACTGATGACTGGGATACTTGTGAGAAATAATTGTGTTAAATTATTGTGTAAGGAGGTTATAACTGGAAGAAAATCTTTAAGTGTTTGGATAAAATAAGCTGAGACGGCTATATTTGCTTTGATTAGAGTATAAAGGAGGGTGATTAGTGAATCATAGTGCATGGCTGTACAGAGAGGTTCAATGTTTTGAAACTACCATACAGCTTTGTCTGTAATTGGGTAGGTTAACTTACCATCAGTTTGGCTGCTCCTAACTCCTTTTAGTGCAATAAAATTATGTCATTCATTAGATATAGACCTGGAGACATTTTTGGTATTGAAATAAACAGTGTTTGGTTGACATACTTATACAAATGTTAAGAAAATAAAAGTCTATTATAGTTCTCTGTACATTTTTTTTCAAGCAGGCTGCGCTTTCCCCCGATCAGTGTGTGTTTTTTTGGGATTCCCAGCATTACGGCCCTACAACTGAATTATGGGGAGGAGGGTGGGAATGGCCAGAGCAACCCTGGCTCTGCAGGCAGAGCAGGTGGCTGTGACAACTTAGAGAAACACTGATACTGCTCAAGCTTACCCATTAGGGATACAGTGACTCACCCCTGAAGCTAGAGGCTGCCAAAAGCATCCTTTGCCTTTCAACAGACTGCAAGACCATGCCAAGAAACCTGATCTATGTCTGAATGGGATCTTTACACCATATTCTAGGTTTAAAATGAGATGCAAAGAAAACCACTCTGTTTTCTGTGCTGTTCCTTCATTTCTGGGTGGTCTGACAAATTCCCTGAATTATCTGGAAAGTTGCTTACTTCCAACGTTTTTAACAAACTTCTCATTTACTTTCAAGTTTGCTTAGATATTGTTCTTCTTCCTTTTAGCTGTTTTAACATCCATCTTCCATTTAAAATGTCATTTCTTACTTGTGCTGTTTTTCAATGGTTACAATTTCCATATTTTCTCTTTCTACTGGAAATTAATTAACATCTTTTAAAATGACAACATGTCTTCCTGGCCTGTGTGTGTTGCTTACTGAACCTTTTTCTTTTCCTTCGCATGTGTAAGATCTCACTCTCTGACAGTCTCAATCTTTCAAAAGACCCTTTCTGTCAAGATCACCTACAGCAATCACAACCACAGTCAACAGTCTCAATAGAAAGCCCTAAAGAGAGTAGTCCACTTGACCAGAGCCCAGAAACAGTGGATATCTTACCAGTTTATTATCTCTCCCATCAATAGACAAACAATCTTTAGACCTCAGAATGACAATCAGATTGTGAAATATGATATTACTGGTTTACTAGGGTATGACAAACTCACATTTTCCTTGCCATGAGCTAGGAGGCATCAGGCTGAACTTTCTTATTTTTTTCACTGATGACCTAAGCAAGGAGAAAACTTTAAGAGCAAAACTTAAAATCAACAACATTCTTTGTTCTGTTCTTTCATATTAAGCCCATAACTTTTTAAATAATTGGGAGCTGGGGAGCTGAAACATAAATTCAGATAAGGACATTTATGTTCTAAGTTTGTGTTCTCTGCTCTCTTTCCTCTTTTCTTACACAACTTTCTAGTTCCCTTTGCAGTAAGCCTTACTGTTGTACATTTAAAGTGACTTTAAACAGAATGTATTCAACTCACTGCATAAAATTTTACAACTTACACATTCCCATTTATATCTAAAATTGATTTCCTTCAGGCTGGATGTACTGAACCTCTTGACACTTTTTACAAGGAATATCAACTTTGGCCTTAAGGATATGACCTGTGATAGGGTCAAAGATAAATATATAGAAAACAGGAGAGTGTGTCCTGTGTACTCACTTAATAATCTTAAATGAAGCATTAAGAGATTCTGTGTGAGGAAGACAAAAAGGAAGAGCATGTTTGGAAGAAAAGAATGTCCTCTGTGATAAATTATACCCAATTTTTTGGATGGAATTCTATGTCCTCTAGCCAAGAAGGTCATTCCCAGAAAACATCAAAACAACCCCAGTCCAAAGATTCAAAACATGCTAAAAATTGCTTGCAGAAACAGAGTTCATTAAATTACTGTGCTTTATGTTCCACTTTTAGTAAAGGAAGAAGCTAAGTTTCTTGTATTGGTTACTGGTGGTGTACTTCTCATACCAGATAACTAGGATTTTCATTGAGTAGTCCATCAAAAATTCTACTGGCACCATAGTCTGGAGTCTGAAAAAAAAGTAGCTCTTTTGAAGATTGAGTAAGAATTTCATACTAAATGACATATAATATCTTTAGAGTCCTTATTTTATCATATAATGATATTCCATCCAACATCAATCTAGAGTCACCTATAATGAATTTCAAAGAATGAAGCTGAGATGACATGCAGTGGGGAACTATAATTCGCTCTTATAGGCAGGCCATTCATGTCTGGTCTGCAGTAACAGCCTGCTGGTATTTTTTATAGACGGGGTTGAAAATAGACTATGGACTACATAGAAAAACACAAAAATTTGAGCTAAAGTCTAACAAGTGATTATTCATAGCATGTATTTATCTTCTCAGACAGGGCGGAACACAAGGTGGCCTTGGGAATCCTGTATTGATTCTACCCACTTCTAGTTTTTTCATCCAGCCATCTAGAAGGACAATTTATGAGCAGATGTTGATAGATTCTTGCAAATTACATAGGCTGTGTGTATCTTGGTAAAATCAAATATGAATGTTATTTTTTTTCTTCTGAATTTGGACCGGAAAATTGAACAGAAATGTTTGAACTTTATACTTTTTGATTGACTTCATTATGTGGACTCTCAGCAAGATTAACCATGTGTGCAAGATTTTGCGGGACTGGATTTGTTTACAGTGTGTTTGCATATCACATTTTGAATCTCATCCTAACATACCTTCCACAAATAAAACACTACTATTATACTTACAGCAGTGTATTTGTAAAATTCCAATCTAATGGGCAATTCCTGAAAAACTGGTCCTTTTATATCACCACACTTTGTTATGTCTCTGTTATGGGTTAAACCACTTAGGAGTTTACCACTGCGGTGGGAACACCTGCTAGCAAAACAGTTTAACTGCAAAGCTTTTCTATTGCTCAGTTCAGCTAACAAGCTGCTTTTAAATGGCCTTCAGACAGCAGTGTAACACTAGTGGTTTTTGTCTGTTCCTCCTCTTGGGACATATAGCGGAGAGCTATTCATCAGTTATTAGGATTTCACCCTGTTGATGCCTGCTGTGAAAGCTAAGGGAACTTAGAGCAATGTATCTTATGGTTTCTATTTTTAAAAAAAATTCTAATACAATTATCAGAGACATACATCCACAGAGAAATAAATAATGACCTGCCATGACATAAATCCCAATTTTAACTCCCAGATTTGCCAGTTTTCAGTGTTAATATCTTGTATATTTTACAGTGCACATCAGAATATTGCAGTTAGCCAACCTTATTAATAACATGTGTAACTGCAAAGAATGAAATCCTTAATTTTCACTGCCATTTTAAAATCTATTTGTTCACCATGAAACTTCTCTTAAACTATTCTCTACTTTTTTACAACACTGAATACACAAGCAGAAGATACAAATGTTGAAGCCAGTAATAAACCATTTGTTTACAAAGAAATTCTGAAATGTAAACTGCATTTCTGAACTTTAATGTCTCTAAAATGACTCCGCTTAGACATGTGTAAGTGTGATTCATGTTTCAAGACTGCTCACCTCACACAGAGTGATGTACTGTCACTATTTCATTCATTCTAAACACAGTATCCATAAGGGTTTAGAGAGTAGACATCACCATAAATCAATGTTATTGGACTATATTTTCAAACAAAACATTTTACAGACATAGACATCCCACATTCCATACTGATCATGAAACACTTGCGTGAAGGTCAGCTAAAGTCAGCAACAACTTATGGATTCATTTTCCGGAGGAATAAAAGATGCCTATGTTATTTTTTCTGAGTACATTAAAGTAGCCTAAATCTATGCAAGATTTCTGTGTAGAATTTCTAACGGTCATAAGAGCTTTGTAAGGGCTGTAAAAAAAACAACATTAAAGAGACATGTAAGCACTTGAGGTTGTCTTTTCTGATGAACCTCAGAAGGGACTCAGACAATATGCTGGATTATATCACCACTTTGTAAAGCATGTAGAAATATTAATAGCAGTAAAATTTACTCAAGTGTGAACTTTGATTCATTTAAAGACACTTATAAAATATGTTTCTTAGAAACATAAAGAAAATCCAATTAACTTAAATATCTGGTACCCTATCACATAGAATCATAGAATCATAGAATCATTTAAGTTGGAAAAGACCTTTAAGACCATCAAGTCCAACCGTTAACCTAGCACTGCCAAGTCCACCACTAAACCATGTCCCTAAACACCACATCTACCCATCTTTTAAATACCTCCAGGGATGGGGACTCAACCACTTCCCTGGGCAGCCTGTTCCAGTGTCTGATAACCCTTTCGGTGACGAAATTTTTCCTAATATACAATCTAAACCTCCCCTGGTTCAACTTGAGGCCATTGCCTCTTGTCCAATTGCTTGTTACTTGGGAGAAGACACCGACACCCACCTCGCTACAACCTCCTTTCAGGTAGTTGTAGAGAGCAATAAGGTCTCCCCTCAGCCTCCTCTTCTCCAGGCTAAACAACCCCAGTTCCCTCAGCCGCTCCTCATAAGACTTGTGCTCTAGACCCTTCACCAGATTCATTGTTCTTCTCTGGACACGCTCCAGCACCTCAATGTCTTTCTTGGAGTGAGGGGCCCAAAATTGAACACAGTACTCGAGGTGCGGCCTCACCAGTGCCGAGTACAGGGGGACAATCACTTCCCTAGTCCTGCTGGCCACGCTATTTCTGATACATGCCAGGATGCTGTTGGCCTTCTTGGCCACGTGGGCACACTGCCATCTCATATTCAGCTGGCTGTCAACCAACCCCCCGGAGGTCTTTTTCCGCTGGGCAGCTTNGGGGTTCTTTTCCGGCTGGGCGCCTTCCCAGCCACTCTTTCCCAAGCCTGTAGCATTGCATGGGGTTGTTGTGACCCAAGTGCAGGACTTAGACTTGTTGAACCTCATACAACTGGCCTCAACCCATCAACCCAGCCAGTCCAGATCCCTCTGTAGAGCCTTCCTACCCTCAAGCAGATCAACACTCCTGCCCAACTTGGTGTTGTCTGCAGACTTACTGAGGGTGCACTCGATCCCCTTGTCCAGATCACTGATAAAAATATTAAACTGAGCTGGCCCCAATACTGAGCCCTGGGGAACACCACTTGTGACCGGCCGCCAACTGAGTTTAACTCCATTCACCACAACTCTCTGGGCCTGGCCATCCAGCCAGTTTTTAACCCAGCAAAAAGTATACACATCCAAGCCATGAGCAGCCAGTTTCTCCAGGAGAATGCTGTGGGAAATGGTGTCAAAGGCTTTACTAAATTCCAGGTACACAACATTCACAGCCTTTCCCTCATCCACTAAGCAGGTCATCTTGTCATAGAAGAAGATCAGTTTAGCCAAGCAGGACCTGCATTTCATAAACCCATGGCGACTGGGCCTGATCACCTGGTTGTCCTGTACGTGCCACGTGATGGCACTCAAGATGATCTGCTCTGTAACTTTCCATGACACTGAGGTCAGACTGACAGGCCTGTAGTTCCCCGGATCCTCCTTCCAGCCCTTCTTGTAGACGAGTGTGTCACATTTGCCAGCCTCCAGCCAACTGGAGGTTAGCCAGGACTGCTGATATATGATGGAAAGTGAGCACTTGGTGAGCACTTCCGCCAGCTCCCTCAGTACCCTTGGGTGGATCCCATCCAGCCCCAGAGACTTGTGTGTGTCTAAGTGGTGTAGCAGGTCACTAACCATTTCCCCTTGAATTATGGGTGCCTCATTCTGCTCCCCATCCCTGTCTTCTGGCTTAGAGGGCTGGGTACCCCAAGAACAACGGGCCTGACTATTAAAGACTGAGGCAAAGAAGGCATTAAGTACCTCAGCCTTTTCCTCATCCTTTGTCACTATGTTTCTACCTGCATCCAGCAAAGGATGGAGATTCTCCTTAGCCCTTCTTTTGCTGCTAATGTATTTATAGAAACATTTTTTATTGTCTTTTATGGCAGTAGCCAGATTAAGGTCTAGTTGGGCTTTGGCCCTTCTAATTTCCTCCCTGCATAACCTCATGACATCCTTGTAGTCCTCCTGAGTTGCCTGCCCNGACATCCTTGTAGTCCTCCTGAGTTGCCTGCCCCTTCTTCCAAAGGTCATAAACTCTCCTTTTTTTCCTGAGTTCCAGCCAAAGCTCTCTGTTCAGTCTTCTCCTCCACTGGCTTGTCTTTTGGCATGTGGGGATGGCCTGCTCCTGAGCCTTGAAGATTTCCTTCTTGAAGAATGTCCAGCCTTCCTGGACTCCTTTGCCTTTCAGGACTGCCTCCCGAGGGACTCTGTCAACCAGGCTCCTAAACAGGCCAAGGTAGCAGTTCTGCTGACCCCCCTCCTTACTTCTCCAAGAATTGAAAACTCTATCATTTCATGTTCGCTATGCCCAAGATGGCCTCCAGCCATCATATCACTCACAAGTTTGTAAACAGCAGGTCCAGCAGGGCACCTTCCCTAGTTGGCTCACTCACCAGCTGTGTCAGGAGTTATCTTCCACACACTCCAGGAACCTTCTAGACTGTTTCCACTCTGCTGTATTATATTTCCAGCAGACATCTGGTAAGTTGAAGTTTCCCACAAGAACAAGGGCTACCAATTGTGAGACTTTTCTCAGCTACTTACAGAATATTTCATCTGCCTATTCATCCTCGTTAGGTGGTCTATAACAGACTCCCACCCTGATATCTGCCTTGTTAGCCTTCCCCCTGATTCTTACCCATAAACACTCAACCCT
>VYZW01038036.1:6272-46193 GCA_013401315.1 Balaeniceps rex
CTGCCTCTCGGAATAAACCACTTTGGACGTCAAGGAAGACGACGACTCTTGGGAGTAGAATGTGCTTTCAGGAGAGGGGAGAGAACAAGATGCTTCACTTGACACAGTCGAGGTGAAAGAAGACTTCTGCTGATCCTGCTTTCCAGAAACAAATGGGCGGGGAAAAGAAAAAAGAGAAATTATTTCCAAGTTATTCCTGTTCCTAGGTTCTACACGTTATAGATATGCAGCTGAAATGCTAACTGACCAAAAATTTATGTAATCTGATTAATTATCCATCTAAAAAAGCCTGTGGTATGGCAGCCAATCTCCTACAGATCTGTAACTTCAGAAACTAAGCCACAAGGAAGCCAGAGGTAAAACAGATAAAAACCTGACAATGCCTAGAAACAAAAGACCAAGGAAAAATACTGTGTTGAATGTAGCCTTCCATGCTAGGTCTCACACTCATGTTCACTCTTTACTTTGTCTTCACTTTATTGGTCTAATCAAGAGTGCAGAAGAGAAACTCTGAATTAGCCATTGAACATGAAGTTGTCTTGAAGCATTCAATAAATCCACCAATGCCATAACTGTGGACAGACAGAAATGGGCTCAAGCACTGAAGTACCTTGACCTTCTCAGCACACAAAGCCATTTTACCGGGTCCATTCAAGGGACTAATCAATGGCAAGTTAATGGTGGAAAGAAAAAACAGACATCCATGGGGCAGAAGGCAGGAAAAGGGGAATGATATGAGATTTGTCCTGCTTGTTCACCTGCTAAGATTCATCCTTCAGAACATGAATCTGGAAAGGGACCCAAACTTCACTAGAAACACAACAGAAATCATTAAGACATCCCAGGGCCCTCCATACTGTACTTGTCACCCTGCCTCAGCAAGAGTGCATACAACCAGAGAGGTCTCAGAGACATCTAACAGTCATCATTAGGAGCTAGGAGTTGAATGAAAGAAGGTATGATAGATGCACATTTCCATTGTGCATTGAAAGGCTGAGAGAAAGAACAAAGTTTTGAAAAGTTTTTAGCTTCCCAGACAAGCAAGTAGATGCCTAGGTCTTTGTCTAGAGGAGACACTTACATTGATTGAGTTGGACTATTATCTGGTCACCAAAAGCAACTCACACAAGAACAACTAGCACTAGTCTGCTTTTTAGCCACCAAACACCACTGAAAAGATGAGCCAAGAGAGTCAAATACACAAGTAATACATACACAAGCACACAAATATCCATACAAATACCCAGAAGATTAATTGACAGTAATAAATAAAGTAATAGAAGACAAGGGGAGACAAAGTGTTATAGTGACGCTCTTAGCAGAAACTATCAGAAATCATGATGAGATCATCATGATATGAAAGCCAGATTCTTGTCTCTGCTACTGCAGAAATTTACTCCTGCAAATCATCTGCTACTGGCCAATGCCAGAATCAGAATACCAGACTTGATGGACCACAATTCTGGCAAGTTTATGTTCTCAATACATATGTAGACTAGATCTGTGTAAGGATTAAAACAGATGATAACTAAACTGGAAGTACTGAAAATTACTGAGAAGGTGTTGCTAGGGAAACCCAGACAAACTGCAAACATAATAAAGGGACCAGCCTGGAATACTTGTTAATAACCTGGTAAACTAGAAATAAGACTTATTCATATAAACCAAACCAAGACTGACAATTTTTTGGATTACGATATATGAATTTCTGCAATTCAGTGTTGCTGTAATGTATACTACTTCCTTTTTACATTAAAAAAGGCAAAGTAGACTTGCCTTCCTGTGCTTCTGGATCTAGCTGTACCATGTAGCTACTAATCAGTTCAGAAGATAAGGATGACCAATATCAGATTGTGAGTCACCATTTGTTTGTAGCACTTTCTTCACTTTTGTAAATTGTCAAAGCCATTCCTTCAAGACGGTCCCAAACACTGCGGGACCAGACTTAATTTATATTCCTATTACAAAAAGTATAACGTTGTGTTTCAGGTGCATTTTTGTTTTTGAAAAGTAAACCTTCACAAATGCACCCTAAAGCAAAGGACAAGGAGATGTTGTCATAAACTACATGCATGAGTGATAAAAACACCCTTGGGAACACAGGTGACCTGAAGCATTTCATCTAAGAGCTGCTATCACAAAGACAAATTGTTGAAGCATTCGTACTGCCAAGCAGAACAACCAAACAGTAAAAGCTCTTGCTCACATGGTGTGGATGGTCTAATTCCAATTGTTCAAAGACAGGAAAGGAAGATGTTAGATCTCACCTCTATTTTTCTAGCATTTGTCCAAGCAACAGAAAGTGCCATTGAAATGAAAACTGTGCCTCACCAAGTGGAATATATTTTTGTTTTCATTTTCATTGTGTGTTAAAAAAATGTGGGTGAGAATAAAGACGACTGCCAGAATGTGTTTCTCTTTCTCTACATATGTGTTGTGGGGTTTTTTTTTTGGCATGACAAATGTTTACCTAACTTACTCAAGTGGTTCCTTTGGAAGTTTTGCAATCATCCATATAATAATAAATCTCAATTTGGGGACATTTTAAAAAGCAGATGCTTGAGCCAGCACATCATAAGGATTCCACTGGAGATCAATGAGTCTCTAGGCGTTTTTTAGAGAAAAATTATCACCATGAAACACCTCAACTGCTCTTTTGGGACTGCTGCAATCTATTGCCTCAACATAGCTGCTGGTTTTTGAACTGTAAATCCATTCACATGTGGAGAAATGAATACAGATGGTCAGTTTACCTTGTGTCCTACAGATGTTAAAATTTACTTGTTCCTCACTTACTTTTTTCTTTCACAGTACCCAAAAGCATGTATAAACATAGAAAGCTCATGATCACTACTTTTTTCTTTTTCAAGTTTCAAAACAGTTTGGGTCAGCAGAGAACAGAACAGCAAGTGAAAACTTTGTGCTAGAAGTACAGCAAAATGTTCTCTAACACGTAACAGAGCTTGCACCTGGGTGGCTATTAGTTTCCAGACTAATAGTTTTCAGTCTGGAGTTGGTCTCAAGAAGTTTGGAGACCTTTCTGCTTAAGACAGCATTGGTTTGATTTTCCAAAATGACCATAGCTCCTAATTCCTATTTTGCAAAATCCCTTTGGCACTTGGGAGGAAGAGGTAAAACTTTAAAAAAAGCTAAAAATAATAAAAAGAAAATAACCCCAGACAATGCCTGTGGCATTCTTGATGCTGGGCTGGGTTTCCAGGATGAGTGTCTCTTCCAGGAGCAATCTGAAAAGATTCAAGCATGCCTTCCAGAAGCAGTGTACCCACAGAGTATCAACCCAGATCCATCACATGTTTGGGACCTCATAGCTTGGTTCAAAAACTCTGCAGTGAATGAACAAGCAGCAAGCAATGTTTAACCAGCTTTCCCTGAGCTCCTGAGTGGAGCTCCTAGAATTGACTTCCCAGTGAAATCTGTGCTTTCCCAGTTCTTCCAGTGGTTTTCTTGCTCCAATACTCGTCCAGAAGGGGGAGGGGCATTAAATTGGGTATTTAAAAGACAACTGACCTGTAGTCAAACACAGCTCTGTTGGTACCTAATTGCTGCCTACCCACCACAGGAGCAAGCTGACCATAGAGCAGACACATGGCAGCTGGAGCTTATTTCAGTAGCCACTTCTGGGTTGAAAAGGTGACAACTTTGCTCAGGAGACACTACCGTTTGTCCATGGGGGAAGGGATTTTAAGCTGGGGATGAGGAGAAGGGAAATCACCTGAGAGAGGTAGAGGCTGGAGGGAAGATAACCTTTAAGGGAAAGGCTGAGGAAGCAGGACCACTCAGCACATGCACCGTTGCCTGCCTCCCACACGTCCCCTGCTAAAACGTGGAGGCCAGCACTCAAGAAGAGCATATGGGAAGGAGACAACCGGAGATCGCCTCTGCAGCAACAGACTGACAAGCAGCAGGAAGCCAGAAAAAACAGAAAACTAAAAAACAGCACCTGTTTAAAACTCATCATCTGGAAAAATGCAGGCATTCACTTAGAGGTGAGCAGACGGAAAAGACATCTACAGCCTCTTAAAGGCAAGCCACTGAGGTATAAAATTCAAGACGCTTCATTATCGGCCCTTGGCCCAGAATAACTCTTGGAGACGTATTGCCAAGGTTCCTATTTTCTCCGATATTTATAGCCACTCAGCCACATTTAACTTCCAGTTAATACAGGCAATAAAGAATCACGTTTCACACAGCAGTGAACACCACGCACCCTCCGAGTGCCAGGTGGATTGTTTTACAGTGATTAACGTTACACAACTGTTTCAGGAGAGGAAGCTCAGACTGACTTATCTGACTGAAACAGAAGGGGGCAAGTGGGTGACAGTGTGACATATGCTCCCAGCTTTATGTGAGCTAACTAAAGATTGCCAGACAGGCAACTCTGCGCATGACATCTCCTTTTATTATTGCCTGCAACCGCGCAAGCTTCTCCAGCTCATCTGTATTTTTCAGATTCGTTCCTGCTGTCTCTGTGCCACTGGATGTCATTTCAGTGTACAAGACAGGAATGTGTACCATACCAATGAGGCAGCAGACGCTTCCCTTCCATGAGATGCAATGAGATGATTTAATACTAAGTATATTACTGCATGCCCCTTGATGTTGACTTTCAGCTGGGGAAGGGAAAGGCTTGAACTCAGGATTCTTTATTTTAGCTGCACTACCATCCCAAACCAGATTACTCATTTCTAAACACAGAATTAAGTAAACCTCATATCTTAAAACACATGTAAGGGGAGATAAGATCACTGAGAAAAGCAACAATCTAGAAACAAGATTAATAGGCTGATAAGTGGCCAATAATTAGGTGAGTCAATTTGATTAGACACACAAGGGTGCATAGTGCTTATTCTAATTTATAAAATGAAGTGAGGCAGGAAGGAATATTCTGGACAAATACTCTACAGCAAGAGCAAAAAATAGTAAAGATTTGGGGAGGATGCTTATTCTCTTTTTTTTATGGTGTGTTTTTCAGAGGTAGAAGAAAAGAACCAATTTTATCACTCTAAGAGGCCTCTTTCCCTTCACTGCCACAAAAGCAGCCTCAAATTCAGCAGTCTTAGGAACAGCTCACTCAAATAAATAAATACAATTCTGTTGGATGATGCTACGGGGGTCACAAAAAGAAAGAAGATTTGGGACTGATTAAAAAAAAGAATAGTATGAAAAACTAGGTTATGGCAGTGTGTTAAAAACCTTGTAAAGAAAAGACACAGCCTGTGTACGAGGTAGTGTGACACTTTCCTTTCTCCAGCAAGACAAATATACCTCCATCTGGGAGAGCTGTTCTTTGCAGTACAAGGCTCCCAGCAGTGCAGGCTGCAATAACTGCGTGCTCTGCCACGGGGCAGGGGCAATCGGTGCATCCTCATTTCACAGGCACACAGGGTGAACATTTCCAGCTGCTGTTCTAGGTTATTCCTCAACTCAGTCCACCAACTCAAGAAAGTTTTGTTCCAACTGGCTAGCAACTAGAAACAAGCTAATTACTGTAACACTTACCGAAGGAGGAGGTGGTGGTTGGACTGTGTAGGGGGGAGGTGGTGTGTCTGTTATTTCTGGATCATCATGTTCACTTTCACTGTAGCATTCTGAGGCAGACATGGAAAACGAGCAAAACCAAAGCATTAGACCAACACTCATTTATTCCTCGCAGCGCTGTGGTAACCAAAGATCACCAAGTATGATGTTCTGGGCTGAGGACCACGCTGTAACAAGTCAGTGTCTCCTACAGTGAAAATTAACCCACGTGTGGTAATGCTACGCTACTTCATGGCAACCTTTTTTCATTTTTTTTTAAGTAAAAAAAATTTGCTCATTTGCCATAGCAGGAAACACTAGGTGGCACTGCTCTAGATATCTTCACAAATAGGTTTGGGGTTATTTTCCCTCCCTTTGCAGCTTTTAAAAGAAAGGCTGCCTCGTTTGTGGTATAAGTTAGGAAGACCTGTTGCAAGTAGCAGATGCTGTCCCTTAATCTCTGTAACCAGTAAGTTTTCCTGGAGTTAGCAACAGGCATTGGTGTTTTGTCTGCAATTTTGTAGAAAACAGATTGCTCGCATGGTGCTTTGGAAACCACAGAGCAGCCTCATGAGAGTCTTCTGTCACCACACGGTAACTCACATAGGCACGCCATGTAGCGTGGCAGTACGTGGCAGAGCTAGTACTAAAAGTAAACACAGTACTCTAGGACTACACACCCCACTCATCTTTTTTTTTTTTTAAATAAAAAGCAAGCTGATAGAGTCTCAGTATCTTTTGTCATGTGGCAGACAGGCAGTCATGTTGTTATTTCTTTCAACTGCCTGTGTAGCAGGTGAAAGCATTTTCTCAGATGCTTTTTAAAAGTGGATCAAATGAAGTGATAATCATTGATAAAATGAGACACAGAAAAGGGGAGGCAGTAAGTTACTGGTTCCTATTCCCAGGGCCTGGCTGTAACCACTGGGCAAGATCACTTCCCTCTGCTAAATCTCCCAGCACGCACCAGCCTTTCGCACCCGACATTTATAGGAGCAAGTGCTTGCATCCTGCCCTGCACCATGTGTGAAGGGTGACAGCGTTCACCCCCACCTGACTGAGCTGGCGACATGAAAGGTTGCAAAGACATAGTCGGAGCTTAATGAGGACAACACGTGAGTGAGTGCTGAGTGTCAGAAGAGCAGAGGCTACCCCCGTGGTCTCCACAGGAGCTGGCACCCTGCACTGCCTCTCCCTCCGCCGGCTGCGTGCAGCAGCTTGTGCTGTCCAAGAGCATCTGGGTGTCTCCAGTGGAAGCAACCCTCCAGCTCTCTCCCCAAGCGGGCAAGGGTTGTTTATGTTCTGGGAGTACTTTGTAAGAGCTGGACGTCATGGGTTCACACCACTAGAAAGCAGTGTGTTAGCACGGTCTCTGGGAAATCATCTGTAATTATCTCATCTTTTAACTAAACTAATACCCGCACACTTTCTTTTTGTGCATGTCGTTTGGGGGGTTTAATAAGCGTGAGGGGAACAAAGTTTTGAGAGAGAAGAATCTTATACACGAGAGAGAGGTTTCCAAGATGTTGACAAAGTGAAACTTAAAGAGATTCATTACTTTTTCTCCCCATACTGTTCACAGAACTGTAGGGTTTTTAATAGCATAGCTGCTATTCTGTTTACTGGAAATATGTGCTGGCACATCTTAGCATAAAGGACTGAGACTGGCTGCAATAAGGCCTATATCAAATTCTAAGGCTCTATTAATGTCTTCTTGAATAACTCTTAGTAAAGAGCTTATTGTTTCTACAGCTCCCCTTTTAGGTACACAGAAGAACTGAAAAAGAATCAACAGCTGTTTCTGATATTCTAAATAGGCAAATAGGAATTGGCAGGGGGGGTGTTAAAATGCATAGAAAGTACATGAATACACAAGAACCGCCATAACAAGAGCCAAGACCCTCCTGAAGAGTTATGGTGTGTGATACAGAGGGGAGAACCAGGTCAGCAGGAACAGAAGTGACTGTGGGTAATGACAGCATTTTTCTGAAATGTAGCAATGCCTCTGCAAGGGCATGTCCACCCAGGCGCATTGGTGGGTTGCTGAACCCACACTCAAGGCAGCTGCTGGAGCACCTGTGACAAAACACGCGTGGAAAGATGAGGAGGTGTTTGACATCAGAATCAGAGTGCCTTTTTCTGAAGAGGAAATGGGCCACCAGCTTGAAAAGCTGAAGAAATCTTGGCTATGTTATGTTTATTGCAGGGTAATTAGATAACCTGCTGCAGAGGTCATTGAGTGGATTGTTTTGTATCTTTCTGTCATTTTTTTATTAAGATTAGTGGGCTAACTCATTTTGAATTGTTTTATAATTCTCAACTCAGCCAACACAAGCAATACTACATTTTTTGAGGCTTTAAAAAAAAAATTTGTTTTCATGTATAGAATTTTGACTATCCTCATCTTCCATCGAACTCCTCCTTTGTGAAAACACAGACATTTCCTCCTCGAGTACAATTACCATGCAGTTCTTGCTACATAGCCTAATACTCAACTTAGCCCTTTATCCTAATTATCTCAGACTGTTTTGATACAAAATTGGGTTCAAAGAGGACACAGGCATTTTGGAAGAATTTAGGGGGTAT
This sequence comes from Balaeniceps rex, assembly GCA_013401315.1. NCBI lineage: Eukaryota > Metazoa > Chordata > Aves > Pelecaniformes > Balaenicipitidae > Balaeniceps > Balaeniceps rex. The sequence goes on from VYZW01038036.1 coordinate 14,397, forward strand.
GAAAATTAACAAGTTTTCTGACAAGAAATAAAGAGGAACCATGAACTGAAAACAAAGAAATTGATGAGACCTGCTGAATCTCCAGAAATCGGTGGTATCTATGTTTACCAGCCCCAGAGCTGCTTTTAATGGCGGAGTATAAATGGAGCCAGAGCATAAACAGAGCCAGATCACACTAATCAATTATGGCATTACATGTCCAAAGCCTGGACATAAACCACAACCTTATTCTGAGAAACAGCAGAAGGGATGCAGAGAGGAGCATTTCAGTGCTCAGACAAAATGGCTGCATCACCTTAGTGTTCACACTGCTACAAATACCAGTTTCTTCTTCATAAAGCCAGCTCCTTCACAACCTGAGCAGTTCTAAAAAAGGCACTGGGTACCAGTAGTCTAAAAATGGAGCATCAAAAGCCCCGAAGATGACACATATTCCTCAGGTCAGAGTCCATCCCTGGTTTGCTAACATAATACTACCCAGAGTGCTTCTTGTTCTAAACCAGCTCCCATCACGCGTGTCCTCACCAGCAGCTTTTCCAAGCAGTCTGACAGGTAACACGTGACTTGCTTTGTCATCTACCCAGATTTGTGATTTGAGTGCAGATATCACAGAATCATAGAATGCTTTGGGTTGCAAGGGACCTTTAGAGGTCATCTAGTCCAAGCCCCCTGCAGTGAGCAGGGACATCTTCAACTAGATCAGGTTGCTCAGAGCCCCGTCCAACCTGACCTTAAAGGTTTCTAGGGATGGGGCCTCCACTACCTCTCTGGGCAACCTGTTCCAGTGCTTAACCATCCTCCCACCAAAGAGTTCTGTTAGATCAGTGTGCAAATTAAAACAATAAATAAATGGCCAAAGAACTTTTAAAATTACTCATTCTACAATGAACTCCTGGGCTTGGAAATTGTAGGCTTCAGTACACCACTACCACCCCCACTCCCCCAACACTGTTGTTGTTGAAACCCCCAGAAATGGAGGAGACAGTAGGGACAGGTCTACATTGCAGAAGATGTTCCCAAGCTAGTGAGCTCCCGGGCCATAGCACAACTCCTGTAATATACTTTACCAACTCAAAACCCAGTGTAGCACAGCTGTTTCTCTTCACACTTGGTAGACTTAGGAAGCCAGCAAACTGCCAGAAAGTAGTTATACACCTCTCACAAGATCACTGAGTGTCTCTCAGTGGTACTATTTCTCACCATTGTTTCCTTTTCTGTGATTACTCTGTGCTGTGTCAGTGTGGTTTCTCTGAGCTCAGTTGGTAGACGGACCCAAGTTGACAATTTAAAAGAAAGAAGAAAGCTGACAAAAATTTGTCCAAGCAAAAGCTGTGAAAAATATGATGTAGTTACACACCGAAACCACTGTTAGGAGCATACCTTCCTCATTCTTCCCATTGGATGCCTGAGGGTCTACAGCCATCCCCAGCTTACTTAGCCACCTGTGTTTGAAACAGAGGGAATATAGAGTTAGGGACACTTGTGTACTGTTCAGACAGAGTTTTGCCCCTTTCAGATGTTTTCTACGTTACTACATCTATTTTCATTAACCTGAAGACTAAATGTCAAAGTTTCATTCTATTTCTTAGAGCATCCTCTAGAAAGGCACCAGTTATCTGGAATACTGGTGGTATTCCCTTTGGTGAGCAGGACTACTTGCCTGGGACATCTTTCCCTGATCCTGAAAAAAGCACTACTGGTGACCAAGGAGTTGCATTCGTAGAAGCTAAAGGAAAAGTATGTGTGCTATAACACAATGTCAGTAGCTCAGTCCTGCTTTTGAGGTGTCATCTTTCACCTGAGATGAAGAAAAAGGCACAGGAGCCATAGAAGATGACGTCAGCTGCCCTGGTCAAAGCTATCATAGCACAGTCGAAGAATCTAAGCCATTTCAAACTGAACTTCCTGACCATTATATACTGCTTTCTTTAACTCCCTATATACTTTTGTTTTTAGTAAGTCTCACTTCCTGTGTTGCTTTAAGCTATTAACAGGTGTTTTTCATTCCTCTTCCTAGGTGGCTGCGTTTTTCTAGTGCTAGACACAATGCCTGGATATGCTTTTTGTATATCGTGTTTGCCTGTAGGTCATTCAGATCTATCCAGGTTTTAAAAAACTAACAACTAAAAAAGCTCAAGCCTTTCAGATTAAAACTCAAGGCCTAAATGGGGAATGTATGAAGGGCAGGAATTAAGATTCATAACTCTGAAAAAACATTGTGTCTGATCTTGATTCTACTGAAGCAATGGGAAATTTGCTAGTAAGATCAGTGTCAAAGTAACTGGATTTTTAGACCGCCGTATGAACAATAGAGCCACATAACAATTCAAGAAAACACAGTGTCATTTCTGTAAGAGTGGATTATTGACTTTCTTCTAACAGCTAATCATAACAGAATGATTTTTTAAAATAAAAAAATCTAAACAAAAGAAAAGGTTTGCTAAAAAACACAGGATTTGATTAACCACAAGGTCAGATCACTAGTAACCATGTGCAACAGGCCAGGTAAATGCAGGCAGCTAGCCAGCACGCGTTTACTTTTCATGTGTGCATGACAATGGCAAATACATGCTAAATTAATGAAGCAAATTACGGTATTAATGAATCCACTGTTGATTTAATAGATATATATGCATGAAGAGTTATGAAAGGTCACGATCTGTCGAGCATTTATGCACACCAGTAACTCGACACACGCGAATGCCCCAGTGAGTTCAGTGGAACCACTCACATGCATATGTATTTGTGGGACTGGAGCCGAGAGAACAGATGTCTTTTAGTGTGTTTTGACATATGCGTGAGTATGCGTGTACTTTATGTATTAAATGCATGTATTTTGTACTTTGCCAAGGAAAACATCATCAGTTACAACAGTGAGGAATTAGTATTAGTGCAGTATAGTGCAAGCTGCTCTAACGCTATGCTACCTAGCTTTAAGCCAAAATGAAATTTACTCGAGAGGCGGAGTTTGAAGAAAATCATTCTGGGGGCATAAGAGCCAGGACACCTGCATAGATTTCAATCGCTCACTCACATGAGACTAAACATTTCAAAAGTGTCATTAAGACACTGAGAATTTCCAGCTGGGCTCCAAACCGGCTGCTAGCACTCACTAACATCCTCCATTAGCTCTAATTTGCCTTTTCCTTCTCCCTACATCCTTCCCTCTCTTCTCTCTCAAGAAGGGTTACTCTCTCTACAGAAATATTCCTGTCCAGCAGTCCCTCATTCTCAGTCACCCTCAGCCCATCTGCCTCAAGAACTTCTCATTCCATTCAGGAGCTCTGGTAGGAAATGCAGCGATACAGAAACGGATGGTTATCTCCCCACCAGTATGCTCTGTGCTGCTATAGAGTACAGATTTATGAATATATATGTACGTACACTACTGTAGTATCATACATTTCTGTATCTATAGCCCTTTCGGAAGGTCACACACGTTCTCTCAACCTCTATCCTTTTCTGTTGTGGTAAGTATGTATGAGGTCTCCTGTTTATAGAGGGAAAGAACACTTAACGCCCTGTGAAGAATCTCACAAAGGTCACCAGCACAGCCATGATTAAAATCCTGACTTGACTCTCATAGGCGCTCTCTTCCCATTTGATTGTACTGCTTTGTATCCAGTATTTGGTCATTTAATGCAATAGCATTGTGAACAGACTGCAATCTGAAGTAAAAAAGACAAAGAAGATATGAGGTTTATCTAAGCCAGCCAAAACTGGACCAATAGTAAGTAATATCTATTTCTGATAGCTCAGTGGTTTCTAAAATGGCAGTTTCATATCAGTTTTTACTTCTTGCATTAAAACCTGCATGAATGAATTATTGTTCTCACAGACATTTGTGGAAAGAAAATTTCTGATCTGTCATGAAGATCGTTTAACTGCAACATAGTTTGGCAGTGAAGTAAATGCTTACTTACATTAAAGAAACAGCCCTTTCTATCCCTTTAACCCTCCTTGTCAACTGACATGCTACTCTGAAAGCAAACAATATTATATTCTAGTCCTAGATCACTTCTGGGACAAAATGATATTAAGCTTTTCCCTCTCTCTCCTTTCTTCCCTCACTTCTCCCAAGGTGATGAACTTGTTATCAAATCTTTGCACCTCTCTAACAGAAAGGAATTTATACCAGCAAGTGTCAGGAATATCAGTATCAAAATCAGGCTAATAATGCGATTCTGATTTCAACTGTCGTTAGTGAACAAATAGCAGTATCTTCCATCTATACGATGACCAGAAAACAAAACAGACTCAGTAATTCCCCGAATAACTTTGTCAACGACCACTTGACAGTGAGAGAATGAACTTTCAAAGAGTGTTCTCAGGCGTGAGACAGGATGAAACACGGCCAGCCGCTCCTACTTACGTGTTCATTTCCAGAACATTTTCTGCCGCAAAATAAAATGTCTTGATCTGTGGGTGGCTGATCTTAATAGCACTTCAAGAAAAGAAAAATAGAAGAGATATGAAGAAAACTAGTTTACATAAGAAAAGAAAAAAAAATAGCTGAATGACTTATTTAAAATATTTATTCGCTCCACTATATTAATCCAGATCAGCTTATCCATCCATATAGCTCTTTCCTTAAAACTCTAGTCTATTTTTAGCTCATTTCCTAGGCCACACATTATTCAGAGGGTATAAACTACAGGAACTAAAAAGGAAGGAACGAAGAATAAAACAAAGACCTTCATTATTCCATTACATAATTCAGTTCTGTGCCCACGTTCTTGAGTACTGTGTGCAGCTTTGCTTCCCCCAGCTCAGAAGAGCATAGTAAACCTGGAAAAGGTTCAGAGAACGTGCTGGGGGGACCCAAGGTATGGAACAGGTTCTGTGAGTAATTAATCAGGCTAAGACCCCACAGCATGGAAAACTGATATTTGAGAGAAGGGAGATATAATACAACAAAATCACAAGCAGCATGCAGCAGGTGAATAGGGACTGACCCTTCACTGTTTTTTTCCAAGACAAGTTTTAGGAGGCACCAAAGAAGCAAATAGGTGGCAGGTTTGAAACGAACAAAACGGAGGTAGTCCCTTGACATGCCAATAATTAACCTGTTTGTCTCAGCCCCAAACTGTGCTTTAGTTGAATAAGCATCAGTAAGACTTCTCAGAGGTTTGTTTTTTTTTTCCTAAAACATAGTCTCTGATCCTGAGAGTGTGGCTTCCCTCTTTTGTTCCTCGTTAGGTAACTAACTCTGTCCCGTGGAAGAACACCCTATTTGACCGGGCCCAACAGCCACGGTCACTCCCCACAGTTCTCCTAACTTACTCCACCCCAAATAAGTGATTAGCATGTGTTTTCCTCCCAGTCACTGACAGCCAACAGTTGCAGAAGTGAAGGGCGACATTTTCTCATGGTTCTGTACTATGTGACTCAACCTGTCCTCTGAGAAAACAAAATGGAGCTCCCCATATTCAAAACAGCTGTCCCCTCTCTTGCGAGGAGTCAAGCCCACAGTTAGTCTCAAGAACACCTACAGCTAATGTCAGTGTAAGACCCGAACAGAAGAACGAAGGCTTCCACTTGAGAGGCAGAATAAAAACCATGCTGAGCTTGACAACTTTGAACAGCAGCAACACCCCTCCAAACCTTTGAAGTGTACTCAGAAGCAGCTGGAAGTCATTGCTGCCTATGGATTTTGGAGAGAATACTTTGAAATTTGTACCCTGCTAAACAAAGTTGCACCACAACAGCCTAAAGAATAGTCCCAACTCAGAGGGAAGCAGCATTACTTGCACCACTGATGACCTCCCCACCTAAGAGAACGTATCTAAGATAGAATACAACTTACTCATAATCAGTGAATAAAGAGAAGGGGTGGGGCGAGCATTTGGCATACTGATCTCCTTTTTTTATTCGTAGTTTTAACAGAGCACATCTGGCAGAGGATTTTCAAAAATATTTTTGCAATACAGTTTTCTTTCAATAGCTCGATTAATAGATCATTATTTGTACAACACAGAAGAGCTCCCCACAGCTTCATTGCCAGGCACTACTGAGATTCAATTCCGTGCAACATTGTAAAAATCATGCAAAACTGGGGGCAAGAGATAAACTTACTGCTTTTTTTTGCATTCAGTTGCTCGGTCCACACTGAAGTCTGGAAGTCTGATGAATCCTTCTGCTTTTTCAGCCTGCAATTAAAAAAAAAAAACAAAAAACTCACCACATCAACCAATTGGTAAACTACCAGGCTCCAGTGCTCAATGATATTTAACATGCAAGTGCTTCATTTTGACAGCTTTTAGTAGTGTGAAAATATATGCTCATCACCATGGGGACAGATTAACACCCAACGTTTTGGCTGATATTTGGGAACAAGAAATATTTCTATACCAGCTACTCTTTGTGCAAGTCCTGGATGCTAGAAAGCTACCACTCCCGTCTGTGCAAGTGGCTGAGTGCGAGCACAGGATTTGTTGTACACTTCCAAACATCAAAGCGCCTGAAAGAGGAAGGATCCTCAACTCCTACAATAGTGCTCTTCCTCACCTTGAAGCATTTGTATCAGAGCACCCTTATCTCAGACTCATAAGTCTGGTCCAGAGTCTGAAATTGTCAAGGGCAAAATTTAGGTTTGGATCAAACCAGGACTAAAAACAGCAAGAAGCTGGAGGAACCCGATTGCTTTGCAGCCACCAGTGATCACACAACTTCTTTTGGCAAAGAGACCAGCCACGCTTTGTGCATAGACCACAGAAAATGAAACTACTGAACCCCAGCTCTAAAAACAGAAGCCTCTCAAAAGAGACGGATGACATAAGAGAGAACAAATAAGGGTTATATCATCCATTCAGGTCTGGATGTTACATACAATCTTAAAGGAGCATTTGTTCCATTATACAGCATGCGCATGTGTTACACAGATGCATAACAGCACCACATATAATGGTCTATGTATATTTGAAAAATACCTGTCTATAGCGACAGGAATCCAAAAGTGACCCAAAATGATCCCAGGAAGAGATGGAGGAGGGTCTTCCCTGGTTAATTGTAACATGGACCGTTTTGTGGGGTCACCTGCCTGTACGTGAGCAAGGCAGAGGCAATACGGGCTGCTCCCACACCAGGAAAACGGTGCAAGGGGATGGTCCCACGCAGCTGAGCTCTGTTGTTAAACACTGCAAACCAGCCTCAGATGGCTTCAGCCACCCAGCTATCACTCCCCCCAGAAATTTGCAGGCATGGCACAGGAGGTAGCAAAAGCCAGGCAGACATTTACAGTACACTGTTTATATGCAGTCACCCCTTTCTGGGCGGGAGAGGGTTTACTGAGCATTGGCATCTCTGTTCAGGGTCATCTGGACTCTGTGTCAGAGAGTGGCTCCAGCAAAACTGAAGTTACCAGCTGAAACATCTTCCTTTACTACATCTATCTACATTCACCTGATCAGCCACAATAAGACTAGGACTCCTCCTAAGAGGAGCAATAATGTAGACAAAAGTCTGTAGCACATAATATCAAGAGAAACTACTTTCCAAAATGCAGAAAGTGTTCATTCCCGAATCACTTTTTTGCTGCTCCCAGCCTTTGTCCCTGGGCACATTAAAATTCTAAAAATGCACACTGAGTTAAAGCAGGTAAAATATACACAGCAATTACAAAGACAGAGGATAAATGAAGATGACTGACAGCATCTCAAGTCACATTATGCATGAATATGAAGAGACTATAAAAAGATGTTCATCGAGACAAGTCTTTGAGCTTTAATGCTTGGAAGTATGAGTCTCTGAACACTGAAATATGGATACAGAATGGATCTTTCAGTGGGTGGCTTCCCCGTACCTCTGCATATCTGTTCTTTGGTCTACAATAAATCACATCATTCCTGCAGTTTACATGTATTAAATATTCGTGAGAGGTTTATATTTTGCATCTTCACCAGTAAATGGTTTTGCCTGCTCCAGGACCAAAAAAAAAAACCAACCCACATAGCGTAAGGGGGGTTTTTTGTTATTTTCTTTCAGTACAGAAGAAACAATGATGTTTATTAGCATCTGGGCCGAAAAAAATCTTGATTTTGCAACATGGCTTCATTTGTACAGAAATGTGCTTGTTTGCAGTTGTGGGTTTTTAACTTTCTCTGATTATATTTGTACCTGCCAAACTTGTTTAGAGCCTGGCTTGGGGAGCTTTTGTTTCCATTCCACAGTTTGGAATTTAGTGAGACTGAACTCATTGAGACAAAATAACAATTAACTAAAGAAAAAAAAAGTAACAAGATTTTTAAAAAGGTGTTTGGATTTTTTTAATGTATGTTTTAATCGATTAGACCTTGAGCTAGTATTTCCACCCTAGATCCATAGTACACTAAGTATACAGGATGACCAAATGAGTAGGGGTGAGTAAAGGAGGAGCTCTATTCATGGGCTGCATTGCACTAAAGATAGGGAATGTACTATCCTGCATTTCTGTACCAAAAAGAGTGGTCACTTCCTAGAACACTGAAATTCCTGTTTGTTCCAGTCTAACACCAGAGACCAACCTCAAAAAAGCAGTTCATGGGGTATCAAAGCCATTATTACACACATTGCTGGATGAGAAACGTATAGAATGCGAGTTATTTCTCTGCAGCATCAATCAATAAGCCCAGTTTAAAAAAAAAAAAGAAAAAAAAAGACCCTGTAAAAAGGAATATACCCAGGTACATTCTCACCCACACACCAATAAATCTATGGCCTAAGCTAGATAAACCATCAGGTGGGTGAGCAGGTGACTAGGGTTTGGGGGGTGTTTTGGCCTTACATGTTATGACTGCAGTCCCAGCTCAGCCAGTTTCATCTGTTGGTGCAGTAGCCATTGGTCTAGACTGCATCCTATAAATTGCTTATGGTGCTGCACAGACACTCATGAGGAGATTAAGTCCACGCAATGCCATTAGATAAGTCACTGTTTCTGCTGTCAATTCAGTTTTACTTTATGCAAATATTTGATCGTTCAGATTTTGTATTGGGCTACTGAATTATCAGGATCCTGTAAGCCAGTGTGGGGACACTCACCTGGGGTGCTTCCACCCATGCGGAGGTGGAACTTGAACTTGAACCACTGACATATCCAATGAGTATCTAAATTAGAGGAATACTCTCTAAACTGCTAATGGAAATAGGTCTGTAGTCTTTGATTTCAGTAATTTACATTTACCAGTTCTACAACAGAGAAATCTCCAGACTTCTTATGCAGTATTTGGCATGTTCTAGTTGGTAAAAGATTATGTTCAATGCAGTCAGGTGTTATATGAATTCTGTCAGTGATTTCACATTTGCTCATTTGTAAGAAAAGGTTAATGTTTCATTTTATGTATGAGTGAAAGGAAGGAGGATAATGGTGTGAATTTTAGGAACATCTCCTTTTTTTTTTAAATGCGCTATTGGTACACATCTCAGATGTGCCATCTGTGTGACAGAAAACGGGTTTGATGGGTATGTCGTTACATAATCATCAGAAAAAAGGAAGGAAAAACAGGAAAACAAAACAGGGCAGTAAAACCTTATAAGCGTTACTACAGTCAGAAAATAGAATTCCAAATAAACACTAGGAACAGAACATGTGGAAGTCATCTTTTCAGTCATTCTTGGGATAAAAATGACATTTTAAAACATTAAAAGTGTATAGAAGTCCTAAATGCTTTCTTTTCTCTGAAATGTTATCTTTAATGTGACTTTAAGTATGCTATTATTTAACTCACACATTTCACTCAAACTTCCTTCAGATTTTATTGCAATGCTGTAAAATAGCCCTAAAAAACTCAGATTAAAAGAACCTTGACCTGTTTCCTATTTAATCAGGATGTTTAAAAGAATAAGCTGTTATCTCTTGTGGTTTTGTGCAGGTTAGCCTAACATATAAATGTGCACTTTTTGCTATGCCCAGTTGTAGGAAAATCATTTCAATAATAACAGTCTCTGCAAATGCTTGGGGCAAAAAAAGAAAGTAACCACTTTTTCACAGAAAAAGCTTTTCACTCAAAAAAAAATTTCAAACATATTTATGAAATGTAATGCATGAATCCAGTGAAAGAGGCTAATGTCCTTTTTATCTTGCCTCAAGACGTTGTCTAAATTTTGTGGCTTTAGGAGATTTAGTAAATCATTTATTTAAAGTGAACGTAATGATGCAGAAAGATTTTTAAATACAGTGCTGTAAAGTGAAAGTATCTAGTTATTGTGGAACAGCTCCAATCTGCAATTCAGGGTACTCCTGATGGCTTCATCACAGTGTTTCAGCACTGCTCTGAAAAGACCCAGGAGCAGTTCTATCCTCAAGCCTTTTTAGTCTTTTTTCTCTCTGCCAAGTACACCAGTGAGGCAACCTATAGAACTGTGAAAAATTTGTGTAACATATTGGACCAGAGGTCCTCGAAGCCCTCGGCACAATCAACCAACATCAATGACTTTTTATCATTCACATAAGCAGCAACTATAACTCAAAGGTGAAAGGTTTCTGTTTTAAAAGACTGCAATTACACAGCTCCTGGCAAAGCTGTTGGAGTGAGGACCAATTTAAATGCAGTGAACAGGGAAAAAAAAAAAAAACAGAGATAAATAGTGACAGTAGATCACAGGCTGCAACCCTTTGATTTTATATTTATATTTCTTTTCAGCTGAATCCCCATGACAACCATCATTAACACATCCTGCAAAACTGTATTTCAACTCTACTTGGAAAACCAGTCGAGCCCACAAGACAGAGGCATTTAGTCTTCTGCCCCTTTCCAGCCAACGCTATCCAACATAGTCTCAACAAGCGCAAGGAGCCAGGGATTATAAGTGATGATCTTCCCCCTCTACCCCTCTTCATATGCAGGAGTACTGATTCCCTCCAGGATTTCAGTATGAGAACTAAAACTGCTAAAGGGGCAGGCAGGATCACACACTGTCCTCTTTAAACCCCTGTCTTCAAGGCAGCTGCCTACAGAGAGCAGTACTCGAAAGAGGGATCCGAACGCTAATGAAGAGAAGTTGTCCAAGGAGTCTGGTGTTCCTGAATGCACCCAGAAAGTCTGACTGCTCACATTCATTTTCTGTGTTTCCATTGCAAAACCAACCCTTCTGTGTTTCTTCCTAGTCCAAACAGCTTCCTCTCCCCAGGATGGGGGTGCATCCATGCTGTAAACAAAAGTTTACCTGCCTCATGTGGTATCCATGTTTTATAGAAAGAGCAAGCATATATGGGAAGAGATTTCAGGGCAGTCTACCCAAGCCTGCTGAGACCACCAGGGCCCTAACTTCACCTCTCCCAGTACCTCAGCTAGCTGGTCGAAAGCTAATTTGGATTTGCCTGTGTTCTCTGGTTTGCTTTTGGCAAAGGCTCTCGGGGTGTCTGATCTGCTGTTGATGACCCTTCTCGGCATTTTATTATTTTTTCTCTTTTGAGCTGTGGCTTCACGATGTATTTTATGTTAAATTGAAGGAGCTACTGTCTGCAAATATCACCACAAGTGTCCTATGTCTCCTCCCCTAATCTGCCTCATGTGCAAGACCCAGAACCAGAGTGGCTGGAAGGCAAATGAAATCAGAGCGACAGAAGCATCCAGAGCTTTGGAGGTGCCTGAAGACAGACTTCACCAAGAACACGACGTCAGCTGAGGTTACCTACCCAAATCCGGGACAACGCACATTTCTGTACAGATTCCACCCACTCCCTATTTCCTCTATCTCCATTAGAAAAAGAGGTTAGGTCCATCACCCTGTTGCTATGCTACAGTTGCCAGTGTCTGGTTGACTGTGGTTTCCACACAGCCGCAAAAAAAAAATGCTCATTTCTAACAAGAACGAAACTGGTCAGGCAGAGCTACACGCAGCCAGCATGACCCGGTTCCTTCGACTTCAGCCCCACTCCTCCACCACCACCTTTCGCTTCAGCTGCAAAGAGGGCCTGTGAGAAGCAGGACTCCTCCTCTTCCAACACAACTATGAGTTTAGGATTGTCATCTTGGATGACCCATTGGGACCGAGGATTAACTGCACTGAAGACAGTGGAAGTGCAGGCAGTATTAAAGCCAGGCCAGATACAGAAGTAAAAAGAAATATCAAGCAAGCCAGTGAATATATGTCACTGGTATTTCTGCTTCATCAATCTAGAGGTGAAAATATCTGTGAAAACACAACGGGTCTAATTCATCTCAGATATGACTCTGAGCATGGCTCTGTTCTCATCAATTTAAGTAGGCAGATCTTAGCAAAGGACACCTCCTCTCCTTCCCACACCCCTTAGTTACTGCCATTCTGCAAATGTTGCCATTCTACAACCATGCAGAGGTTGCACTTTAAGTTGTCCAAAGAAACCTCAGGGGTTTAATGCAAAATAGTGTGCGAAAGCCAGCAGAAGTTGAAACCAAAGAGGTGCTACCAGCTAGCATGTTTACAAGAACTGTAAAGACAGTTGTCACAAGACAGGTGAGAAGTCAGGGCTGATGTAGGCCAACAGTATTTTGAAGCCATATGAACTCTTTAGAGTATATGAAATAAACTGGAATGAGGCTGCCACCTGTTCTTCAGCCTTGTTCATTTTGGGGCATCAGTGACAGCAGGAGAGCAGGCATGAACCAAAGGGAAGAGTTCACCCAACTGGCAAACGCTATCTATTAGCACTGGGATCAGCATGACCATGGCTCCTCTGGTACCTGAGAGGGGAATTTAGCCAGGCCGCAAGAAGTAAAGGAACTGGACAACTTTGCTCCTCTCCCCCACCACCCTTCTCTTCCCGGAATGCAAAATTTGTCTAGTCTTGCGTTGTTTTATTTCCTCCCAACTTAATGCCAGCCAGCCAGCTCACCTTTCTTAACACCACTTGGCCAGAAGTACAACTGCAAGCGGTGATTTAGAATAGTTAATGCTAATAAGGGTTTGCAGGGTGTTAATGCCACTGATGAGTATATCTGCCAGACCATGTCTTTCAAGCAGAAATATTGCAAGCACCGGAAAAAACAAAGCCTTTTTTTTTTTTTCCTCTCTACTTTTCCTATTTCTTTTCTTTCTTTTTCTCTCACACCTATATTTGACTTGGTCTTGAAAAGAAGCTAAGTCAGACTACCACAACACCACAAAAAACAACAGCCCAAGACCAGCAGAGTTGTTTTCACTTTTCCCCCCAAGAAAGAGTAGCTAATACCATCTTTAAATGCCATTTAAGAAAGGTCAAAATTTTTATTCTGTTAAAAAAAAAATGCCAACACTGTACCCATAACTGAAGGGAGAAAATAGTCTTTACATGAGTAAAGTTTTGTTTAGGGTTTTGGGCTTTTTTTTTAATGGTTTAAACTATTTTATTTGTAACTTGAATGAAAGAGTTAGCAAGATTTTTAATGGCGATTACTGCAACAGAAATAAACAAGCGGAAACAATCCAGATTACATTTAAATTCTTAAAATGTTCTAAGAATTAATAAGGGTTTCTTTAATCTTTCATCCTTTGCTGGGCCTGGGAGGTGCTGATTTCCAGAGCAGCCCATTTACATTTAGGAAACCTGATGCCCTTCCACGATTCCACACTGAAGCTGCTCAGTTTCAATCTATGTTGTTGCTGGCATCCCCTAATCCTCCACACACCCCAATTCTGGGCTCTGTCAGTCCATCATTTGAACGTGACAGGAGCTTTTTTAGAGGCAGCAGTGCAAGAGAGCAAAGTGAAGCGAATAATTATGTCTGAATCTTCCTAGGATGGGCAAGACACCATCTCTGCCCAATCAAGCTGAGCTGTAGCAAACAGCCTGGAGTAAAGCTCACTGCTTCTTTGCACTCAGCCATAAGCTTTCATTAAAAGGGTTACTCTGGATTTCTCACTATGTCTCCCTCTGCCCCCCCTTTCCAGTTTTTAATTCCTAGTTCTTCAGCTGATTACAGGAATTCAGGGCCTGCTGTTCTTTGTCTCAGACTATTTCCCACTCGCACTGTAAGTGGAGTAGGCAATTTGGGCTGGATCAGTAGGAAAAGAAATGCTGTCTATACTGGCTGTCCTGAGGAAAGCTCATCCTCTGGACAGAAAGCTGGACCTTGAATTCAAAACACTGTGTCCTCCTGCAGATTTGACTTTCAGCATCGACTCATCAGAACAGAAGTTAAAAATCAGCAGAATGTGAGAACCTTTAATTACAATGCTCTGGATGAGCATCAGCTAGACCAGGAGAAAAAACATCACCAACTGACAGTGCTCATACCTGCAACCCTACCAGTGCACACTGGGGAAAAAAAGAAAGGAAAAAAAGGAGGGGGAAAAAAAACAAACAAAAAAGCAAACAAACAAACAGATTGATCTCAGTGTGGAAGGGGATGGAGAAAGAAGCAGGAGAGAGACTTCTGAAAATTAAACTAACTAGAAGTGAAGAAGCGTTCCTGTTTTGAGTCTTGATAGCAAGTGTCTGCAAACTGCCCAACTCAGGAAAACCATCCCCAAATTCAAATGCCAGCAATGCCTGCAAAGAGCTGTTCTTTAAAGCGCAGAACAGACAGCAAGTTAACATTTCACAAGTACTTGCTGAGGTAGAAAACACATAGTTTTCTGCATGTTTCACATTCACATAGACACCTCCCAGATGACAAGAAATGTCAAGGCTGAGAAATAAACCCAGTCATTTGTACATCTCCAGGGTGCATTTAAATTGTGACCCCCAGGTCCCCTTCTCTTGGTCCCAGCAGATGTGGCTTGCCCAGCACCCAGAGCTGGACAGACGCTGTACTCACCAGCTGACTGCTGTACCAATACAGCGATGACTCCTTCAGCACACACCAGAACTTTTTCCATTTGTTGCCAATGAAAGCTCCTTTCTCCTTCTTTTTGTAGAGCCATCCTTGGCAATCGGCTTGCCCCAGCTCTTTACACGATATCCTCCGCCGGCTCATTATAAAGAACCCTGTGCCATTAAAAATACAGTGTTCTGCTTGTTTAAAAGTGCATTACCAGGAAAGATGATGTTGCCAATTAAAGATATCAACCTTACTTAGCAATCTCAGCAAGTCATCCAAGCATATCTTAAAATATACTTAGAAGTCATTCAGTTTTATAATGGCTGTGACAGTAACACACATTCCTTTGAAAGGCATTCTGATGTGCAGAAACAAAATAGTAAGCTATAGATAATGCAGACACTAATTAATGCTAAGATAACCATACACGAGTTTTTGTAAATTAAAAATATATCCTTTGATCCTTTCAAGAGAAGCATGCATATATTTCCCTTCACACAGCTGCACTGAAAAGAATAGATCTATTTAAGTCAGCTACAGAAAACTATTATGCCAAGTACATGAAAACCGCTAGTGTGTGTGCATATGCACATGCAGCTGATTCTACCTCACTGATTTCCAGCTTTGATCCAATTAACATACCACAAGGATTTAGTCCAAAGGAACAGCCCGTTGTCATTTTTCTCAGAATCGATGCAAGAATCAGTGGAGTTAAAAAGCAGCCTTCCACCAGCGGAGTAGCAGTATAAAATCCTCACCCTCCCAAGAATAAGACATACTAAGAAAATAACAAAAGAGGAATCCAGAAGAGAAAAGAAAAAACAATCTCTCATTACCTTGACTTTTCTTTTTTGCCTTCTGACGCAAAGGAACCTGTAAGAAATGCAGGAAGGAAAGAAAAGAGGAAATTTCAGATTGTGTTGCAACATTTGTGTAGAAAGGGGAGGGCAAAGCCAGAGAAGGACGTGGTGGTGATGCTGGTGGTATATGCAGGATGGAAACACATAACCCACTCACGGCTGAAGGGACGTTAGTAGCTGAAGCATAAAATGTGTTAATTAAAATTGATGTATATCTAGTTGAGCAAGAGCAAACGTAACTGTTACACGTGTCTATCTACTAGTGCTTCCTGTTTCACACCCACGGGCAGCTTCTAGTTTGCTATGTGTTTGCCTGAATTGTATTCTGTGTTCAGAAGTTAAAAAATAGAAGTTAGAACTCCAGCATTTAGTGCTTCATTACACTCCATGAGGGGAATTTACAAATATGGGGAGACTAAAAATACATGCCAGGTGTTTGTCTTTTAACTCATTCTAAGCAATCCTGAAAAAAGAAAAAAAAAATTGGATTTTCCACTCCCCCTTTTTTTATTTAGTGAAGAGAATGTATTTCCCCTATGTAAGGGTTTCACAATATTTCTTAAAAAAAAAGATTTAAAAAAACCAAACACACACAAACCTGGCACATTAGCCAAACTATAAAACATAAATATGCCAAAAGTTTGCCATGCCATATATGAGAGTTTTAGTCACTGCAGAAATAACACAATTGAATGATATTTACTCATTTGCAGTCCATATATTTCATCCCACACAAACACATAGAAAATGAAACTAAAACAGAAGACCACGGGCTGAAAAAGAGGTCATTAGAAATGTAAAGTCTGGCTTTTGAGGTAAATTCTCCCCAGACAGGCTGGTTGGTCATGAGATTGTGGAAAAAGCACTTGACTTCTCCTTGCCTCAACCTTTCCATCTCTAGCATGGGAACAAAAACATTCACCTTTTTCTATTTTTAGGAAGGTTTTGAAGCCTCCAGATGACAAATGCTGGATAAGGTGATGTACGATTTAATATGCTCAGCCACAATGCTGCTATGCAAAGCTGGTAGCTACCTGATCCACTGCAGAGCTACGCTGTGAACATCCCTAATGCAGCCCCTCTGCCTAGCCAGGAGGCTTTTCAGGAAACAAAACAAAAAAAATCATATTATTCTTGAAGGATTTGATGGCTCTTCTCATAGGCAAATTAAAGGTGAGTAAAGCTACACCATCTGGAAACAGTAATAGAAGAGACCACTGCCACCAGTATTTGCAAGAGCTAGAACTTTCTCTAACCAGTGATCTTTGCAGCATATATCAGAGTGCAGAACCACATATCACAGTCGTGTGCTTATCTGGTGCCTATTTGAGATGACCTGAACAAGACATTTGTGGGAGGCTTTACCAGGAATGAATAATCCCAGACTCCTGCTTAATCATCATGTATTCTTTTTTCCTTTCTTCTTTTTCCCTTTTTTTTTTTTTTTTTTTAATTCTACCACTGCCTCTCTCTCAGACTATTCTCCATGACAACAGACAAAGAAAAGCAATGAGAAAACACATCAGCTCTATTGGAGGCTCCGCTATTTCCCCATCCTATACGGGCCACCCTTCATGTCTTCATTCCAAAGAAAGTAATGCCTTATTTAGGACACGTGGAAGTGGAAATAATATATGGCCTCAATGAATCAATGAGTCACGCAGTCACACTACTTTCCTTTAGAGCTACCCAAAGTGATATTAAGAAAAACAAATATGAATCAGCTCTCCTTGCACAAAAACTATGTAGTGGGGCAATGTAACATCTTTGCCATGATACTACAGTGGGTCATTTCATCTTTAACCAACATAAAGTTGTACAACAAGAAGAGCAATACTGAGACAGGATGTGGCTCTCTGTAAACAAACGAGGAAGAAGAAGATTTTTCCACTAACCTTACTGATGATCTAAAGCAAAATAATGTGGTCTGTTGCTCATCTGTCAAGAAAGGGTTAATATTCAAACTAAGTAAATCATCTGTTAGGGCCCTTTTTATACACAGACTGAGGAAAAAACTGATTAACTAGAGCTCGGGGTAGCAAAAAGAATTTACAAATGTGCATGTGTTATTCAGCAGCAATGAGGGTATCCTGCTGCAAGTTGACAGGGGTGATGGATCCCCATCTCTTCATATTTTGTGGGAGGAGTTGGGAAATTAATGGGGGAAGGAAGGTCAGTTTCCCCAGCCACCACTGTGTTTAGTTTGCCTGGATAAAATCAGTGATAAATCTGTACTAAAACCATTGCTGAGTGAGATTTCATGAATTAAGATACATTTCTGATTTTCTTTCCCAGTATTCCTGAAGGCTGAAGTAAATTTTCAACAAATTAATCCTAAACCTGGAATTCAGCAACTTTTAAATACTTTTAGTGCTGTTCAAAAACCCAGCATCATCTTATAAAAAAAAAAAAAATCTGTTTTGTTCTGCACAAGAGAAACCTCTAATCCCAGACTGCAGCAATGAAATCCGGTTTTATTCACAAAATTGCCTTCCCAAATTTTGTTGATTTATGAACAAACAAAAACAACCTCTTTCTCCAAAGCACCAGTGTTTGGAGTCAGACAGATATTTTATGAAATAAACAAACAGTTTTCAGTAAAACTTTTCATCTTAAACAAATAGAAAACCTGTATTTAGATGAATCTACCACAAAATTCATAAAATGCCTCACCAGCACAATTTGGATTCAGTGTTCCATGAGAATACAACACAGTTGCAAGTCTCCAGTGGCAAACCTTTCCTCAAGAAGGAAATTAAAGTTTGCTCTCTGAAAACTGGCTCACGAGAGTCAACAATCTTTTGTTTCAGTAAACCTGGGTGAACATTGATTAAGAGATACTTTTGACTCCTAATAGGAGACATTAACACCAGCGCAGAATAAAGAGAAAACTGTGGAAGACCAATTTATTACCAGTAAAACCAATGGTACCGACCAGGGGTGTAACAGCAGTTTCAGATGTGAATGTACTGTAACTACCAGACATAGTCACTGCAACAATCTGAAGCTGAACCAAACGTCATGATTTTACTATGCTTCTGACAATGGTGGATGTTTCTCTATAAAGCTCAATTTCCTGACGGCAAATGATTTATTTCATTATCACAAGTTCAACTGAAAAACAAATCAAAAAAATCAGATCTATTTCTAGCTCTTATTGTTACCAGGGAAAATCCGAGAGCAGTAATCCTCAGAAAGCTCTGAAATAAATGCAAAATGTTACAGTTATTTGCAACTTTAGGAGGGTAGTCATTTTTGTGCAAGGCTGGCAATACAGGGTAGGTTTTAATCTTCTTTGGTAGGTTTTGGTTTACTCATCGGTTTACTGAGACCTGAGGGCTAAGCAGGATGGGATAGCAATTCTGCAGGACAGTGAAGGCTTCAAGCTTGCTATCCATTACTCCTCCACTGGGCAAATACACCCATGAGCCAGTTGCAAAGGGAACTGAGCATTGTTCACAGCCACTTCTGTGCCAGGCAGGCTCCACCAATGAGCAAAAACGTACGAGAGAAGTGACAACTTCAGTGAGAGACTTCTGTCAGTTTTAGAGATTCTATTTTTCCACAGAATCACAGTATGGTAGAGTGTGGAAGGGACTTCTGGAGGTCATCTAGTCCAACCCCCCCACTCAGGCAAGGACACCCACAGCCAGTTGTCCAGCAGCATGTCCAGGTGGCTTTTGAATATCTCCAAGGATGGAGATTCCACAGCCTCTCTGGGCAACCTGTGCCAGTGCTTGGTCACACTCACAAAAAAAAAGTGTTTCCTGATGTCCAGAGGGAACCTCCTGTGTTTCAGTCTGTGCCCATTGCTTCTCGTCCTGTCACTAGGCACCACTGAAAAGAGTCTGGCTCCGTCATCTTTGCACCCTCCCTTCAGGTATTTACATGCATTAATAAGATCCCCCGAGCCTATTCTCCAAGAGAAACAGTCCAGCTCACTCAGTCTTTCCTCATATATTAGATGCTCCAGTCCCTTAATCATCCTTGTGGCCCTTCATTGGACTCTATCCAGTATGTCCATGTCTGTCTTATACTGAGGAGTCCAGAACTGGGCACAGTGCTCCAGGTGTGGCCTCACCAGCACTGAATAAAAGGGAATGATCACCTCGACCTGCTGGCGATGCTTTGTCTAACGCAGCCAAGGATACCATTTGCCACCTATGTAGCAAGGGCACATTGCTGGCTCATGTTCAACGATGTCCACCAAGACTCCCAGGTCCTTTCCTGCAAAGCTGCTTTCCAGCTGGGCAGCCCCCAGCCACCTGGCAGTTTCCCCTGGCAGTATCATTTGTGCTCGCATGGAATAACAGTAGGAGGTAGAAGTCAGAGGTCTGGACAAGCTTTGGCAATCCCTCCACAACATCCTGGATCCTGGCCCCTGCCAGCCAGCAAACCTCTCTAGATGGTTGGTCTGGCCTACAGATAGGTGCCTCTGTCCCCTGCAACAGGGAGTCACCCATTGTGATGACTCACCCTTTCTTCCTGGTAGCCTTGCACGGTTTACGGCTGGATGAACCAGGTCATTTGCTAGTAGGCACATCTGGCTCCTCTTCACTTTTGAGGGCAGTCAAGCTACTTTGCAGTTGCAAGTTCTTAGGTGGGGCAGGAGCCTTCCTCTTGGTATTAGAAGTCATTGACTTCCATCCTTCCCCTTCTCCAGAGGTTTTGCTTACTTTGATAGTGGGGGTAGACACTGCCTGCTTCTCCATTGGTGGGGACTGTGACTCTTCCAGCTGTTGTGTCTCAGAGAAGACCCTGTCTACCTCCCTTTCATTTTCTCTGATGCTGTGCAGCCTGTTCACTTCCTCCTGTATCTCTCCACTTGCCAGCACAGCTCCTCCAAGATGGCACACCTCCTCCAGGGCAGAGGGCCATCTCTCCTGCCCTCAGAGAGAGGTCCCAGGCACTTCCTGCAGTCTGGGACTTGGAGGGCTGCATCTGCCATCTGAAGCTCTGTGTGGAAGCCTCTTCCCTAGCAGGGACAGCTGCTCCCACATCCATTGGGGAAACTGCCCTGTTACCACCATGTCTAAGACTGTTACAGCAGCACAATTTCAACAGAGGCCCCCTTACTTTGCTTCTTCTTCACACCTTGCTGCACAAACCGCTGGGTCTGTTGGCTGTGCTCTGGGCCTGACTCTTAGATAGGTCCCTCCTGAGCACCAGTTAAAGGGTGCTTGACCCTCCCTAATCAGAGGGAGATGCATCAAGGGCTCCAGGCACCCTGGGTCAGGGGCAGCTGATCACCATTAGAAGCTGGTGGGGCTTCCTCGGGCCCACCACCCTTGTGGCTCCCCTTACTTGTCCTTGCCTGACAGCAAGGATTTGCAAATACATAGTATGGGGGCTACATGTTTCTAGCCTTCCTTCCAAATGGGTGGTCTTGAGTAATCATCAACGGGAACCAAACTCAGGTCAGCAGCATCACTCTGAGGAGCTGCCAGGAACAGTCGAGGATCGCCCCAGGGGATGCTTCTGACTAGAGACTGAGGTGCTTGCAGCCTGCAAAATCTCCAGGAGAAAAAAAGTAGGGTGAAATAGTATGAGTCTGTTTCGGGGGAAAGAAAAAAATTGTTATACAAGCAAAAGCAGGGTCACTGGGCCAATACTGAAGACCAGACTTTGTGTCTCATGAAGTCTGACTCACAATGCATGAGTCTGAGAAGGCACCAAAGACAGCTATGATCGATAGTTCATCTTCTACTGAGCTGTACTTTCCTTAAGCTTCTCAGGGGTTAGACGACAGATGTGTGGCTAAGAAAATCCTTTGCTAAGCTCATGTAACCTAAGTTACTGCATTCTCATTCATTGAGGGGTAGGACTTGGAAGTGAGGGCACCCCTGGCATCAGGCCCATACAAAAGACTTCATTTCCTCCTTAGAGCAGAACTGGGGCAGCCTGTGGCAGTCTCACCACTTGGCCTAGCCTATAAGCAAGACCTTGTTTGGTTATTGATGTTGTCCACAGTCTTCTATGATTACAAGGACACAACCCCAACATATGACCTCTTCAGCTGATCAGTAAATCTGGCATAACTTCAGTTATACTTACAAGAGCGCTGCCATCAGCTTCCATGAATGGTTTCAAAGCTTAGTGGGAAAGCTGTAAAAAAAGAAAGTTTTGTTTACTTAAGTTCTGTATTATATTTTCATATAACATAAGTCTTGGCAGTAGAGTAAAAACATGTGTTAATACGCTTCGACCTGCCAACTTTGCCCTCCCCACTCCACCCACCCCCTCAAAAAAAAGACCTTTTCCAAAGATAATGCTATGTTATGTGAACTGACTTTACTGATTTAGAAGTCAACCAATGATAAGGAACACTAACTCAATGCTATCCAAGCTTTTCTATAAAATAAACAGAATAAAGCTCATGGATGTGGTTGGGGGGTTGCTTTGTTTGAGTTTTGGGGTTGCATGGGGTTTTGGGGTTTTTTTAGGAAATGCATAGAGAATAAATAACTAAAACTGGGGGTGATGTGTTCATTTTAGTTTTTACTTTGAAAGAAATCTACGAGATTTTGATTTCTGCTTTGGCTGAGTAATTCCCAGTGTTTTCTGGGAATTCTAATTAGGTAATCTCCTGGCTTTCCTGAATAGGATGAGATCTTATACTGGACTACCCATTTTAGAGTGAATTGCAATTTTCCATTCTGGAGAGCAAAATCTGTGCATTCCAACAGTAGGCACTAGGGTTTATTTTCTGAAGATGCACAAAGTTAGTAGTTATCCATTTAGGTGACAGTTCTGGTAATTTCATTTGGTATACACAACCAATAGTCAATTCCCTACATGATTTTCCTTTGGCTGGTAGAATGAACAGATGATGAAAGAATCGGTGCAGTGTACAAGATAAAGGAAAACATACCAAATTTTTAGTGCCAGCAAAGTTCCTATAAAACTCACCCCTCTGCGTATGAAAGAATCATTGAGTGAAATGGGAGAAGATACAAGACTCTGTTGAAGCGAGCAAGAAAGGATTTCCAGAAATAGAGCCACACTTCAGAAGAATTTCTAACAACAACTTTTTCCTGTTACTAAAACCAGTAATTTAAGATATGTGCCATTCCTCATACATAATATTTGTTTTAGTTTGAAAATAAAATCTTAAAACAGAAAATAAAATCCCACCTACTGGCTTCCAGCAATTTCAAACAAAAAATAGAAAGGCAAACAAATACATATTTTTCTGGCTCCCAACTGTTTCTGTTCAAAAATAGAAAGAAGCACTTTCTGTAAGTGGCTCAAATTCAAGTACTATCATGATGAGGAGAGACGTTAGGGCAAATAACTTCAAGGATGTTTAGAAATCATAGCTAGTATAAACAAGCAGAGGAAACACCTTTAGTTATACAAGCAAATTAACATCGAGCCTTGAATACCGATCCAGAAAGCAAGGGAATAACAGACCAAATTATAGTAATTATTGTGACATGTGGCCTTTTTCCTGTCATTTCTTCATTTCACGTGTGCTTTGGGTTTGGGAAGGGTGGGGTGTAATTATATGAACTGCTCAGATTTGAATCAGCCACACAACCAGGAGCAAGAGGAGAAGTGTTAGTTAACTGGCAAGGAAACGTTTCCGCCTGTGTGCTTTGTGCCAAAGGAGTTGAAATGGATTTCAGTAGAACCTTCTCAGTGACTTTAACTCAAACTTTTGTTTAGTTTCCAGAAACTAGATAAGCAATCTTTGAGCCAGCATCCAATTTTCAAAAGCAGCATTGACTTCTGTCTCGTTGTAGTTAAGAGTATAATTTATTATTCCCTGTGTAAAGACAGACATAAAAAAATCACACTCTCACTGCAGAAATAACTCTCATACACATAACCTGAGTTTATTTCTCCTAAGTAAACCCAACCTGAGTGAGATTAGTTACACTGTGAAATAGCACTAGGATTTTTATGTCCGCTCAAGTGTACTCAACCGTTGCAAAACCAACATTTCAGAAGGGCATAACCTGTTTATCTCTGCACTACAGTAAAATAAGAGTTTCCTTTCAATTTTCTGCAGGTGCACTGTGGGAAAACCACCTATCCTTTCTAAACAGACAGGTGAATTAGGAGAAGGAGCTGGATAAATACAGCCACTCAAGTAGAGCTAGTCTATACCCACCTTACTGGATGGTCCAGCATGAGTCTGCAGGGTCTGTCTCTGGGAACCATAGCCCCCCGCCCCCCAATATTCCCCTCCCACAGGCTGCAGTTAGCATCCCCTGCTGAGCTGTGCCCCTTGTGTGCCCTCTGTGCAAATGGTAGGTGGTCACACCACCGCAGCCCAGGAGCGTGCTCAGGGCTGGCAGTTTTGCTGGCAGAAGAGCTTCCCAGCCCACAAAAGCTACACCTGAGCTTAGGAACTTGGCAAGCCAGCAAGAGGTTAGTAGGAGACAACACTTGAGTTCATACCACCAGGAGGGTGTTCCAATTCCAAACTAGAACAGCTGTAGTGGGAGAAGACTTGGCCCAGACCGCCTCATTTCATAGCACTTAGGGTGCTATATTACAGGCTGGAGACACCCATGTGCATATCCTTGTCCTGACTTAGGTGGACATTGAATTTGAAGTGGGGTCTCACCCCCAAAGGTGTACCCTAAGCAAGGTGAGGATGTGGGATTCCAGCCCTCTTCCTAAGCCTCTCCATTGGCAACGAGATAAGATCTAGGAATAGAAGAAGAGGGAAACCCTCCAGCCTACAGATTACGGCACCCACATGGAAAATGTGCACCAGGATTGCAGTCTGCTGCGATGGATGTTCAATTCACTAAAACTGCAAAGTGGGACAAACCAAAAAGAGAAAATAAAACAAGGCACAGTGAAATCTCTCCCACTTGAAATGGCTTTATAAAGAAGGAAACAAACTTGAATCTCTCACTTCCTGGAGGATAAAATGTAATGGATCTACTGGATAAAAGCAAAGGGGGTGGATTTACATTATCAGTTTGTAAACCATACCTACATTTCTTTGGCTTTTCTTAGAGGTGCCCAAAACAACTCATTTAATTTCAGTCTGAATGGAATACAATATGTCAAAAGTGGTTTCAGCTAAAAGATTTCTAATTCAAGTTTTTGAGGGTTTTTTATTTTGATTCAACAACTGAACTATAAATATCAGTTTGCATAGCTTTATTAGTCCCACTTCACTCCTGTTCTTTCAAGAAGAGTAACAAACAAGTAGGTACATGAGTAATAGCTGATGCAACAAATGTGGAAACACAGCAAGTGACTTATCAGAAATATCTTGCAATCATTTCCATTTGACTACATCATCTCTTCTGAAATAAATTGAAATCTCTCTGTTAAAGATCAAAGGCAATATTAAGGGTGGAAAAAAAGAGAAAAAAAACACTGAAGTTCCAATGATTCTAATTGCAAAAAGCAATCTTAATTCATTAGTAATATTCCTCTCGCGGAAGTCATAATTCACAAGGCCTGATGCTGTCTCTTACCAGTTACAAGCTACAGTGAGCATGTCGATCTGCAATGCTATTGGTATAAGCCTGCCAGACATGCCTTCCAGGCATCCCTCAGATGACATCCAGAGTGGGCATATGCCTTCCTGCTTCTGAGCAAAATATTTGAGATATGTAACATGACTCAAACTATTTGTGTTGCAGAAGCACCCAAAACGTGCATAGCTCAGTTCCTGTTCAGATGGCATTGACACAGACTACTCAAAAAAAATTCCGCTTTACCAAGCACCAAGTCAGGGCTATAAGACAACATGGAAAATAAGCTTTTTGCCTTCCTTCTATTTACATTTCTCACTCTGGTCACCAGCTTTAACCTCTCTGCTTGCTTTCTGTTTATTTGGCTGCCTGCAACAATCTGCGCTTCAATGGGCAATGAATTGACAGGCAATATGAAACTAGGGATAGTGCTACAAAAAAATCCCTAAAAAAATCAATGATTACTTAATCACATATCTCGCTTACACCAGGCGTTAAGAATAGCATTGCCCCAAATCATAACAGTGCTTGAAGCACTGTCCTGTGTCAAGGAGACAGCCTTATGTAATAGTCCTAAATTATCACATTGCCTCTAACTGGGGTTCTTGCAACAATGCAGGGGAAAAATAACCACAGTGATTGTAAACTCATAATTGTCCTTCAGGTTACCAGAGATCAATTTAATCTGACAGAGCCTTACCATTAACTACTAATTAATCCGATCTAGTCAGTTACTTAACTGGTTAATTAGCTATCTAAATCAACTATCTTACTTGTACAAGGAGTTCTTGATCTGCAGATTTTCTCTCATTTACTGGCTCACCAGGAAAGCCGGATATTAAGGTTGTGCTGTGCCACAGGGCAATGACAAACAGACATTAAGGCACTTTTCACAAAAGATCATGGACCATCCCAACCCGGTTAAGTTATGTCCCAGCCACCTTGGTCCCCATGACTTCGTGTTTCCAATTGCAGATGAAACTACAGATTCACCATTAGCATCGGAAACAACCGATTAACCATCCATTAAGTATAATCATAAGTCATAATTGTCAGAGTATACCTTCAGCTTTGACCACAATGGATAAATTTAAGCTTGTTAAATAAAAATTAGCCTTTGAAAAGCCAAAAGGATTCTTGTCACAGGCCTAGCAGCAAGAAACTGCATTTGTCACATTATAATACCATTGGTTATAACCTTATTTTCAAATGCATTTGAAATTATTCAGTCCTCTCACCTGCAAGCAATTCAAAAAGACAACTTCTGACTCTGTTTGGGAGAGGGCCAGAAAAAACTGAAACAAAGTTCACTGCTCCCGTCTCAGAGACAGAAAGGGTCTGGAGACATCACCCTGCTTGGATCATGGCCAGGTCCTGTCAGTCCAGCCAGAAAGCCCAAGAGCGGCAGGTTACAGGCATTGACAGCTCTGAGCAAGCAGTTGCAGGAGCCTATGCTCACCGCCTTCGGGAGGAGAGGAACTGGAAAGAAAGAAGAGGTTCAACAGAGGAGAGATGCTCCAGCTGCCTCTGTGGCCTCACAGACAAAAAGCTCTTTTGGTGTGGCAGGCGATAAAAGCAGGCGAAGTTAAGTTGGCTGCAGAAATGGATGAAGAGTTAGTGCTGTTAAGGGGTAAGGGAACACTCCAGGTCTAAAGAAGCTCTTCCCTGGTGTTCTGCGCTCTTCCAAAGATGCACGGTTCTTTGCTGTTTCATCAGAAGATGAAATACAGGTGGGAGGCAGGGGGGAAATAAAGCCCAAAGCCTATAACCCCTCCTGAGACAACAATCTAAGGGGTTTCCCTTGAAGCAAGTCCCTTGCAAAAAGATACAGACGAGGGGAGAGGGAGCATCATTCTCTCCTCTATTTTATCAGATCAGCCGTTCAGCAAACACAGTTTTGAGGGAACACTGCAAGGTCCAGCACCTAAAGAAAGAACGAGGGGGATGTTCCCCCCAGCACAAAGGCACAGAACTGCTGTACTAATCATAAATGTGGATCATTGCAGTGACAGGAACCTGAGTCCCCTCACTGGGAGGCAGTTCTGACAAACATATGCTGTCAAGGCATTGCAGAAGGTTTTATGCATCCAATGGAAGGTAAAAATTGAAAAAATTAATCACAGCAATAAGCCACTGCAAAACATTTTTTGAATTTGGAGGACAAGGTTCAGAGGAAAAAAGAAAGAGAAAAGATATTGTTACCAAAATGAACCAGATTTCCTAAAACAAGACTAATAAAAAAAATTTCTGCCAGATACAGCTGACATGGGGAGGCTGCCTGGCACACCCCGGCTTCCAGCTCTGCCCCATGCCATTTCAAGAACAAACTGACTTCAGGGCCCTTTGCCCAGCACAACACAGTGGCATTTTCCTTTTGGAGAATTTTTACTATTTCCCCTCTAGCGGCCATTGGGATGAAAACCCACCTCAGAGGCATGAATCCCACCAGAGAGGCTCAGCCCCAACCCACACATTGCCAGAGACATCTTGTGGGCAGCGATAATTTGATTTAAGGCAGCGAAGCCAAGTCTAGGGCAGTAACTGACCATCCCTTCCTATGTTTACAGCCTCTCCAGAGCACTGTGGATGGAGTTTTCTCCTATGTCCAAAAAACCAGAGTTAGCTGAGCAATATTTCCCAAGCTGCCACCGTGACGAGAGATGTAACAAGGAAATTCAGTCCCATTAAAACTGCCACAACTGCAATGTAATACATCAGGATAACAGGAGCACACTTTTGGCTCCTGCATTTGAGAACAAAAGGCCAAAAAAAATTGCTACTCTTTGCACTCTCTGAAGCTTAGATGTGAATCTTCTCCTCCTTTCTTCCACCCAGGCAATGTTCATTATATCAACAGCTCTATACAAAAGGCCAGCGTTCACACTTCTAGAGAAACGTCAAGAGAAGAGCTTTTAAAGAGTAAAGCAATATCATTATGCTAGTGATTATGAAGATAAAGTAAGGAAGAAATAGCGGGGAGGCTTGCTATTTCTTCCATCAAAGACTAGTACTCCATGTTCACAAGGTTCACAAGAAGCAGACGTGTTGAGAGTCCTGCTTGATTCTTCATTAAAAGATCAGGAGCATTGAAGAGTTTGTCTTAAAATCATAGAATCATAGAATGCTTTGGGTTGGAAGGGACCTCCAGAGGTCATCTAGCCCAACCCCCCTGCAGTGAGCAGGGACATCATCAACTAGATCAGGTTGCTCAGAGCCCCGTCCAACCTGACCTTGAATGTTTCTAGGGATGGGGCCTCCACTACCTCTCTGGGCAACCTGTTCCAGTGCTTCACCACCCTCATTGTAAAATATTTCTTCCTTATAGCTAGCCTAAATCTACCCTCCTTTAGTTTAAAACCATTACCCCTTGTCCTGTCACAACAGGCCTTACTAAAAAGACTGTCCCCATCTTTCCTATAGGCCCCCTTTAAGTACTGAAAGGCCGCAATAAGGTCTCCCCACAGCCTTCTCTTCTCCAGGCTGAACAGCCCCAACTCTCTCAGCCTGTCCTCGTAGGAGAGGTGCTCCAGCCCTCGCATCATTTTTGTGGCCCTCTTCTGGACCTGCTCCAACAGCTCCATGTCCTTCTTGTGCTGAGGGCTCCTGCGATGGATGCAGTACTCCAGGTGAGGTCTCCAGGTGTCTTCCTTCCACCCTTCACATTACACAAAGTACATGCGCTGTACTCAAACATCACCAGAGCAATCTCAGTGGGGCAAGGTATAGCAATGGCAAACTGCCCTGGCATGTTGCACCAAAGTAAGGTGAAACTGCTCCTGCGCTACAATGAAGCCTGGTCAGCCACAGAGATTTACATGTGGTCTTCTTTTCCCCAATGCATTTCCCCAGGAACAAGAGAATGGAGAAAACTGGACTGCTCATATCAAAGCTTTTCCAGAGAAATTTAACAGGCACCCATTCCTCAAATCAACATCCAGGTCCACGTGGAAGTATATAATATGAAGTTTCTCCAAAGTCTAGGACAGGCAGGCCAGCAAGCTGGGCAGGCAACTGGGAGCCCAGTGGTGTTCTCAGTACATCTGAGTTAGACCAGATATGGACTGCTGAGAGGCAAAAAATCACCTCTAGGATAAAGATATGATAAGAAAGCGCTCTTAGAAACACTGCCCTGGGAATGCAGTTTAATCATCAGCAGCTTTGCTGCTTCTAGGCTATTTCAACAGGAGATTTGGTTTTCTTTTGATCACATTAACTCTCATTATCTAGTCAAATTGTTACCAGCCATCTTTAACTTATGTTTGCAATGAGCAGGAGAAGAAAGCCTGCTACACCACACAAAAAGAGAATAGTAAGAAATATCTGCTAGAAGATAGCCTCCCACCAGCGTGAAAAGGGGTATGGTAGATGCTACCCAAGATGCATAGCATCACAAGCTGGTTGGCCCTGGGAGCTGAAATAAAACTTAGAAAAAGCTATTACTGGTTGCGAAAGACTGCTGGAATACTTTTCTGCAGCCATCAGTGCCTCTAGGCATTCAGGTTTTACTATGATTCTTGCTTCTTAAACACTATAGCCTTTGCCAGAACATCTGCACACAGAAATAAATCATTAAAGATGACTATTTGCTACTCCTGCAAATGTAGCTCTGACTACATCAGACACTTGTTTCTTAAATCTTACAGAAATGAACACTTTTCCTTACTCCTTTTCTCTGGAGTTGCCCTCATTGTAGTAAAATCTGAAAGGAAAGGGGTGAGCATTTTTCTAAAGGAGAAGGTAACATGGTGAAACTATTTACGGAAAACTGAAAACTGAACTTGTTCTTTCACAGGAGCAATTTCCAGGTTTTCTCAAAAGATCTGGATATTTTTGATGTCATGAACCATATTTCACCAAATGTTTTCCCTTAAATTCCACCATATTATGGCTCTCCCAACACTTTATACAAAGTTAAGTCTCTGTCTGTCTCTCTCCTTTTTCTTCTACGGAGACATTCTCTCTCTTCTCTGTTTTTCTTCTAAACTAGTCCCCAGCTGTTTATGTCTTTTTATATTCAGATGAGTGTATTCCAATGTAGAGAATCTCCATTTTTTAACTTAATTCTTATACAAATATCTTTCAAGTTTTACATAAGAAAAGAAAATAGACAAAATAACTTCTGGACTTTCCAGTGATAAAAAATACTAATAAAGACAAAATAAAATTAGTATTATCAACAATTTAATGGCAGTGTATAGCTCACGGTAATTGCAGCCTCAATAGTTGCTTTTACTTTTATGATCCTCTTTAAATAAATTATTTTTAATTGTTACTTCAGTTTTCCCTCGCATGCCATGTGCCATTTTGGAACAAAAAGATTTGGCAACAAAACCCCCATGGTAGTACAAATAATTAACGAGCAGTAAATGCTTGGAGAAAAGCAACCCTGTGGTTGGTATTTCCCACTGCAGCAGAGCTATAGTTTATACCAGCTGAAGTGTCTGAGGCTAACATAAGGATTTGAAACACCCATAATTTAAATTGTCTCAGTTTAGATCAACTCACTCAATGATCCAACTTTCAACACACACTTTTTCTGACACAGGGAAGGAATGGTGTATTTGTCTTCCTAGCTGATCTCTCAGGCTTTACTCAAGTGCCACAATGCATCCTGTTTCTGTTGGCAGCTAGATAGCTTCTCATGCCTTCTGACCAGATATTATAATTTAGCACATCTGCTTTGCAAGCATTGTCGAGCACAACAAGGTTGTAATACTCCTGTCTTGCTAAAGCCATGGAAAAGATTGGAAAGATTGAAAGATCATCGAAAAACTTGGATACAGCTCCTCCAGGCACATCACTGGCAGAACACAACTGAATTGCTGCCTCATGATGGGCGATGGTGCTTTTCAGACACGTGGGCATGACCAGAAACACCTCAGTGAGCACACAGAGCTCCGAGGGGAACATCTGAATGCAAAAGTCCTACTCAATACCACTAAGGACTTTGTCTTTCTGGGCAAGAGCTGTTACTGTCCATTCCACCCTCATTTTTTCAATGATGAGGAAATATCTTGAAGAAAGCCTAAATGTGAACAAGATAAGCACTGCACTTCAATGACTTTAACATGCCAATATGACAATCTTAAATCCCATCAACTAATGTGAACTTTATTCACTAAAAAGTTAACACCATAATCATGACCACAGAAGATTTCTCATCTTCAAGCTATCATTAGTTCTACTTTGTACTTGTCTTCCACAGAGAATCTCAGAGAAAAAAATGTTGTCATTTAAAAAAAAATGAAAACTTGCTCTCTGCCCAAAACCCAGAGATTTTAAAATGAAATATAACAAGCTTTGTTAAAACATATACAGCTTTGAAGGAAAAGTCTTGCCTTCTTATTAAAAAAGGGAATGGTTTTTATCTAAAACCACAAATCTGATAAACAGTCTAACAACTAAATGACTAATTAGACAAAAATTTTTTTTTTTTCAGTTGTATCATCTCACAATAGTCCAACATAGGATGACAAAAACATTAATGGGAATCAAGCTACAATATCATGTCTAAAGTTCATTATGTCCTGATTTTAAAATATTTATTTTTCAAATTCTATTACAGTCCTTAAATTTCAATTTTATAACTTACATACAATTGTGCAATAATATAAAATGCACCCAAATTCCTAAGGTTGGCACAAGAAACCCACTTCTCATGAAGTGGACAGACCATTTTGACCAACAAATCTGTGATTTGTTGAGATCAATGAGGATGAAAAAATCCAAGCTACTCCAAACAAGAAAATCAAATTACTCCGGAGGACTCACTCTCAAAATGTTTGTGTTTGTTGT
>VYZW01038036.1:46274-74278 GCA_013401315.1 Balaeniceps rex
CCTGCCATTCCAGAGTTTAAGCCAAATTCTTAGCAGAAGAAAGTGAGGTGACCACAAGTATTAGGATAAAAAAATGCTGAAATGTCAAATTCAAGGTAGCCAAGGCTGAAATTCCACAGGGCTTTGCAAGTCAGGTCAGAAGGTCGAACAGCTGTTCAAACTGGATGTCAGTCAAGTTTTCAGCACATGTCATAATGTGTTACATGTGCAACCAATATGTTCCTATTGTGTCACTTCATTAAAAGTGAAAGAAGGGGGAAGCAGCAGTGGAGAAAGGATACAAACTTTAACTGAGCACCCAACTCCTTGCACATCTGCAGGCAGCAATATAGGGCCCAAATATAATATAATGTGATATAGTATAAAGCAATATTATGGGCCAAAAGTAGGAGCAAAATGGTTAAGCATGCTGAGTAGCTGTCTCTAAAGCTGTCCAAAGGTTTCCATCAGGAGACAAACAGGCTAGAGAACACAACTACCATCTTAAGCAGGTCTCATCAGAAATTATCAAAGGGGAGGACCTAGAGAAAGCCCTACAGACTCAGCAATTAACCAAAACAAGATGAAGATGTCTCCTCTGTGGTTGCAGGAACCCAAGACCAGGGTTAAGTTGCTGTGATTCACTGTGTTTCTAGCATTGGATCTCCACAATGTATCTTTACTGGAAACACAGTTTATGCCAGGCACAGACAACGCATCCAGAAGACAGAAAACTGCTGGAGGATCTTGCTTACCCCTGCAATGGCACGTACTACGCGGCGCTTTAGAGTACAGCTTCAATCTTCATCTCAGCAGGAGGAAAGGTGCTTTAAGTGCACTGGTAGTGCCCTAGGTGCAACCCACAAGACTCCAGATAGAGACACAGGACAAAAATAATACCTGAAAAGAACCCCTCCAGTACACTAAATTGCTAGTAAATAAATAAAAAAAAAAATAATTATTATTATTTCTGTTTCCCCATTCCACCCCCCCCTTCTCTCCCCTCCCAATTCTCTATTTTGCTCTTAACTGAAGAGATGTTCAACAGCAAATTTGGGAAGTGCTGCTTCCTATTTACTACAAATATCTTCACATTGTTGCTTTCTGAGAAAATTTGACTATTTGACACCATCTCCATTCTCCTTGCATTTTGTGAGATCCACACTAATCACTTAAAGACTGCACTAGGGAGCTACAGAAAGCTCAGACACACAAGCAAGTTACTATGTGTCGGCCAAAACATATTAACTACGAAAGAGATCTAAGCTAAACTGAATTGCCTAGCAGTTGCATTTGCTTTAGATTAAAGGAAAATAAGCACGATTAATGACTCAGCTGGTACGGTATTTTGATGGTGCTTGTACCCAGAAGCTGTTCCTGGAAGAAGCTTACAGACTTGGATGCACCAAAGAATAAAAGCATGAGTTCTCCTGAGACCTTGCAAGAAGGAACGAGGATAACGAAGCAGCTACACAAGGTAACGAAGCAGGGAACTATGTAAAATGATTTACAGCATTACCACCCAAAATATTGTTGAAGAAACGTTTTGGAAGTATCAGCAATAGGGATTGCAGTATGCTTATTTCCATCGTAATGAACCATGTGTCGGGTACTGTAGGAACATGGAAGAAAAGAGAAGGTAACTCTGCTCCTGGCAGCTTCCAGGTTAAGACAGGATACAACAGGAGGATGCAGACAGGAATCAGATAGAGTCCAAGATAACAGTGAGACAAGAGACATCAGGATCATACACTGGGTCTCAGCATGCCTGAGGACAGACATTGTCAAGGTTTGTGTTAGTGCCGTAGCAAGTGGCTTTGAAAAATAATGAGATGTAATGTTTTCAAATGTTTGTAAAACTGAGAGAGGG
This sequence comes from Balaeniceps rex, assembly GCA_013401315.1. Lineage (NCBI taxonomy): Eukaryota > Metazoa > Chordata > Aves > Pelecaniformes > Balaenicipitidae > Balaeniceps > Balaeniceps rex. The sequence continues at coordinate 48,124 of VYZW01038036.1, forward strand.
ATCCCAGAGAGGGAGGGATCCCAGGCAGTTCAAAAGGAGAGTTAAGGCTCAGTATGTTTGATGCTGCCCAGAAATGTAAATAGATAGGCTGGGAGATTCAACAAAGAAGAAGAGCAAGAAAATTATCCTTGCATTTGGATTCTGAATTGATAGGAAGTGGTGAAATTGCTTTTGTCAAGGCCAGAGAATAGGAGATTTCAGTAAATGTGACATGAGATAATGACAACTTGGATGACAGTTTATTTCTGTGTATGGAGAGTGAAGACATTTGAAAGTGTGTGCAAAATTTAAACATAGCTTGGAAAGGAGGACATAGAGAATTGAAGAAGGCCCTTGGACCATAATTTCATTGTCAGTAAGGAGCAAGGATGATTTAGGAGAGGCAGAAGTTGATCAGGCTGGGTCCAACTAAAGGCTGAGCCATGACATATCAGAGAGACAGGCCAAACTCTACATTTGGTAAAAAAAAAAACAAAACAAAAAAACCAAAACAAAACAAACAAAAAAAACCACCACCAAAAACCCAAATGACTCTGTGTTATAGGAATATATCTGCCCTTCACAGGGGGAGAAAACATACTGATATTTGTGAATAAAATTACTTGGGCATAAGATGCAGAGGAAAAATGGATCAGAGGGCAGGATCTTTTAGAAGACCATAGACAGTATTTTGGAATACACCAGGACCTTCGGAAAAGCAATTTGTAAGTGTGTCTCAGAGAACAGGTGGAGAACCATTGGCAGACAGATCATGGACAGATCATGGACGGTAAGGTTTTAAGAAGAGATTTTCAGATAAAATTAAAGGTAAGTGCCAGGATAAAATGATGGCAGAGAACAGAGATTTTTTGGTTGACTGTATTTAATAGAAGAAATAAAAACATACTAGCTGAGAAAAGGGAGAAAGACTAGAGGAGGTTCTGGGGAAAAGCAAGGTAAGGGAGTCAAAGGAAGATGAGCTCTGCCTAGATGAGGAAGCCATATCCGCAGGAGAAGAAGCAGTTAAAGACGTAGCAGGTGAGGCAGGGCCATGTCACTTTGTTGATTTCCCACCACCACCACCCTTAGAAGCAATCAGCAAGACCTGTTTGGAGAGAGAAGAGACAAGAACATGGGGACAATTGAAAGTGTATGCACAGAGAAAGCATGACTCAGCTAAGCCAGAGGCAGGGGATGGAGCTAGACCAGGACAGACACTCTCATCATGGCGGAAGAATTCAGTCTACTCATGGGACCTATGCCAGTGATGCCCCATAGCAAGAGAGGCAGACGCTGGAGGGCATCCAGCCTATAACTTGATGATAGGAAAGAGAAGTGAACAATTAGAGGGTAGAGTAGGCTGCAGAACAAAAATGTTTTTAGAAATATATGTCACTAAGGCATAAACATAGTGCACACACATACGCACTTTGATGAGCTATGCCTTTAACTGTATGTATTGCTTTTCAGAAAAATCCTTAAAGGACAGAAATGTGGCTCTGCTTCAGCTGGGAGGGAAATTGAGATGCAGAAAGGGGTAATAGGTATAGTTTCACACGCAACATTACTTCAGTGCCCATCTCCCTGTTCAGTGATTGTGTAACCACACTCAGCATGATTTCATTACTAATAAGTGATGCATCAGGCAGGACACTTTCTGCAGGCTCAGAAATAGTACTTGCTACGCTGGCCCATAAATAGTACTAGCTGCGTCAGCAGGTGGTTGAGTGATCCCTTGAAGACGGTTCTGCGCACGAACCAGTGAAACTATTCAACACGCCATTTAGTGACACAGCCCTCTCTGGGTTACTGCTCCTACCTCAGGATCCAACACCAACTGAGAATCTGCTAGGACTTCCACATGACAAGCTGATTAGCAGCAGGTTGCACATCTGTACCATTTAATCAAGCGAGTGCACAACACGGTGTCTGTACAGTGTGCTACTTCTGCGTCTTTATCCAAACCAGTCCTCATGCTATTCATCCACAAACGAGTCACTGTTAGTTCAGCTAGATCATGTGTGAGTGTGGAAGGGATGGATTTAGGGGGCAAGGGGAAACATCTGGAATTGACAAGGACAAAACAGAGAGCATCTTAACAACTGTGGAAGCTCTTCAGCACACGTCGGCTCGATGCCTTCCCCAGCCACCTCGCAGGGACTGCACAGACGTTGGTGGAGAGCATGCCATGCTGAGCATGCAGCACCCAGCTGCTGCACCCACTCAGGGAAACATGCTCAAAAGAAAAAAAAAAGTGAGATGCAAATGCTGCTTTCTGGCCACCAGACAGCCCCGCAAGAAATCACGTCTCCCAGTATGCATGGGGACAAGAAGCAAGCAGCTTGCACAAAAAGTTCATCTGAACATTAGCAGCCTGGCATTAATGGCTCTTGCCATTTATGGAGTGAAACAAAGCTTTCCATCACCCTGATTCTTCCCAACTCCAGCGCAGATACTGTTACGAAGCACACTTTTGCAGACGGCACACATTTTAACGTGCCCTTTCACGTTTCCCACCTATGAAACCAGTATGACTTTCCAGTGGAAAGCAGGTGTTGGGACGCAGCGTGAGAGGACCCGCTCTCTGTACTTCGAGGAGCAGACCGCTCTCTCAGGGGCAGCAGTGAGGCAGGACGCTGGGCAAAGTCAAAGCGATGCAGCATTTGAAAGCAGAGAGCTTCAACATCCCTGACCTGAGGCACGCAGTCTCCGCCATGCCGCAGGGCTTCCACCCGATCAAAGCGTGCGCAGCTGTGTCACCAGAGTCAATGCAGAGGGGCATGGCGGGACTCTCTCCTTCCCAGAAAAGGTACAGGGGGAAGGTAGAGAAAGGCCATTTCATGAGAAGTTACCAAGCAATTTCTCTCTCCTTTATGAATTGTCACAAACCATTAAATGTTGGCATAATTGGCAGACAGGAAAATCCTACTGAGCCAAACTGAAGTTCCTGAGCAGGGATAATAAACCTTCCAAGAACTCCAATTAATATAATTGACCACAGTAAAGATGCATATTACCCTACAACCCAAAAAGGACTTGTTGGAAGCAAGTAGGTAAGTGAATGATTAAACAAGCTGTTAATCTCAGCTTTCACCAGAGGCACATTTTGTTAAAGGAAAACTCAAATCCTGGGATGCAGTCAGTGTTTTGGGTTTTCTGTTTCAGTGCAAAGGACAGGAGATTTTAATTCCAGCTGTTCTTTTGTTCATGGTATGGGTAAGCCCATTCACATAGTACTTTTGCTGTGTCTTTACTCACACAATTTCATGTCTATGAGAAAAATATTAAAATTAATGCATTCTAAAAGTCTTTTCACATTAAAACCAGAAATTGATCTGCTCAGTGCTGAGCAGATCACCACAGCTCATTACATTCTACCCCCATATCGCACCTCAAATACTCTTTACACAATACTAGATTTTCACATTTTTCTCTAGAAACTTAAATATCAATAAAGGAATTGCTTTCATTTCCATATTGCACACTTGTCTTCACAAATATCCGATGTACATGAAACAGCGGTGACTAGATTGTCACCCTGTCCTTTGATGCATCTTAAAACGTGATTGAATGAAATTTGTCCAAAATAGGAATCATTCACATACATGCTGCCACTTGTCCAGACTCCACAAACAAACCCCATTTTTCCTAATGTTTTCATTATTTTTAAGTAACCCATTTGCACTTTTTAACCAAAAGCGGGGGGAAGGAAGCATAAGATCCTTTGTGCAGCCCTTAAAAAAGGGCAATTATGTGCCAGTGTGAACTTCCTTTATTGTATCAAGTAATCGTCACTTCTACTCAGCTAAAACCACTTTTTTTTGTTTTTAAAAAAGTAAGTAGATGTCATTAGACAGAAACAACTAACGTTTGTCACTTGAGAGGAAAGAAATAAGCCACAACCTTACCAGCAAGGAATTCTGACGTTCTGACGAAGAACTAGACTTGTCCCATCAACTCCCACACCTCACAAAGCAGAGAGAAAACTCTTACAGAAATTGGTTGCAATGCTGAAATTGCCCAAGAGGAAACTGGTGTCTCTTTTACAAGTCATGACTATGCAAAGCACAAGCCAGGCATCAAAACAAGTGCTAAATGCCATGCCTGCCAGAACTATTAATACTAGAACCAAGCTAGGTGAAAATGGGGTAGGGGATAGGACTAAAAACTTAGAAATATTTCCAGATAGCTAGTTTTTAAAATTTTTTTGTTTTGCAAATGGAAATTAGTTTAAAAACTGTGTTATCAAATACTTCTGAGAAGAGGCTCAGAAAGCATTGTGGGAGACAGGAGAAAGCATATTATAGGTGCCCCGTAACAAATCGCACTAAGCCTCAGCGCAGTCCCTGTTTCTAACCCGTTCCCCAGAGCACCCCTTCAGCCTCAGTCTCCCGGGGGCCCTCCAGAGTCCAACCCTGCACCCCAAGGTGCGGGAAACCTCAGGGCAGCCCAAGCCCAGCCACGCCGAGGCCGGGGAGCCCTCAGGACAAAAGGAAGGATGGGGCATGAAGCATTACCGGTTTGTTTTTTCTGGGTCACCTGCAAGGTGTGTCCCAGGAAATCCCATCCAGGCAGGGATGGGGCTGACAGCAAAGTCTTCAGAAGAGCACATGGGTCTAATAGTTTCAAATCAACAATCTTTACTTCCCATTTTTCATTTTTTAATACGTGATGCAATGTCAAGCCAAAATTAATAGCCCTGTTCAAAAATATGAGACTGATGCTTCCGTTAAGTTACATTTTCACTAGGCTTGGAGAACAAAGAAAACAAAAATCAGGGCCTTGTAATTTTGGGTACTTTTCTGGCTTGTGTATTCAACAGTTTCAGCCACAGGTATATGAACTTCAAGAATGAATAAACACCTAACTGTAGCACAAATATTTAAATAATTTTTATTGCCCTCTCTACACAACTCTCTACTTATTTCACATATCACATTAGTCTAGAAAAGACAGAGCACGCACTCTGTTAAATCTCGTCCTTCTTCAAAGTGGAAGGCATTGCTAAAAATAAGGTAGATCATTGCATGCTTTGAAGTGAATTCTTCCTTTTTGACTCACTGGAATATTACAGACCAGTTTCTTCAAAGCAGGACAGAGGGATCTGCTGTCTAGGGATTCTCCTGTGTTTCCTCAGATCTCTCCCTGCCGTGGCAGGGAAATTCCAGGGTCCAAAAGCAGGAAAAGGAGACATCCAGAGATCTGAATGCTTTACTATTCATGACACTGAAATTACAGTGCCACCTGTAGGACACCCAGAAGAAATTTAATTTGTGCCTTGCTGATGCCACGAACGCCAGTTGTTATAATTACAAGGCTTTCTAGTAGTCTTGGCAGAAGCATAAGCACATAGAGAAAGGATGACTCATGTCAGTCTATGGGGAGTAACTTGAAAGCCTTGTTCACACTGAGAAACATTGTTTTAAGTACCTCAGTGCACCCAGAAGAAGATATTTTGCTATGAAGATGAACCTTTTGGGGGAAGGGGACACGCCACTATGACGCACTCATAGTCCATCTACCTTAGTGCTGGTGCCACCGTAGGCAGGGGAGAACTGGCTCATCCTTAAGTGCTTCCAACCAAGACAGAGATCACCCTCAAACGGATGAATCTGAGGAAAGTTTCCATTATGGCTGCACACCTTTTTTTTTTTTTTTTTTTCCATTGACTGTGTAACTCAATGCATCACACTTTGGTGACTGGCATTTGTATTGCATACATACTGTACTTTGCGTCAGTGTTGGGAACCACTCGTATATCCTTCTGAATATACTAATAAACTTATTTTATGTTGCTTTCTCTCTCCCGCACACCATTACCAACAGAGTCATTTTCCAGTTTTCCAACCCATAGCTAAGGTGATGTCTACAAAGACATCAATCCAATGTATCATTTGAAGATACACAGTAAGACAAAGGTAAGTATATGCACCTTTGTTGTTAAATTTCCGTTAATAAAATTTGAAGTGAAAAATACTCACTGATTAAGTTAGTAGCCCTGTTGCTGCAAACAAACTTAAAAGAGGAGGTGTACGACATGTTCAAAGGCAGCTTCTGCTTAGTGTTCAGCTGTGGTCAAAAACAGAACAAAATGTTCAGACAAATGAGGAAGGGAATGGGCTAAGAATGCTTTTGTTTAAATAAATAGCAGGTTTGTGTGGAATATTATGTAAAATAACCATCACCAACAAACAATAGAAAGAATTCTGTAAGACTAAATAGCAGAGAGTGAAAAGAATGATCAAGAATTGCCAGGGGAAAAAAAAGCTCTTGTAGGAAGGTGGATTTTAATACAAACAATGCTTTGTAGTGTGGCATAACTGATAAGGGATTCAACATAAATATTTAAAATTATGATTTATATAGGGAAAACACAACTCAGTCATATAAAACAAAAAGGGAAGGAAAAAACAATTAAAGGTGATAAACAAATGATGGACAGAAGGAAGTGGGTTTGAACACAGTATTTGGAACTCACTGCTGCAATGAACTGAGTCTGGAAGTTGGTGCAGAATTGAAAATATTACTCTGTGAAGCAGAGCAAATAGTGATTCACTGTGTGCAGAGAGCAGTAAATGAAGTAATTTCCAGGAACACTAGGTTGAAACACACATGGCAAACTTCACAGCATAAGAAAATTATTCTCTGTTTTACTAGCTTCTTACGGTCACAGCAGGGACAAAGAGTAAGAGACCTTCACTAACTTTTGAGGCAGATGTTGCACATCACAGGAATAAAAATTTCAGTAGGATAAGTGATGCAAAGAGTTAAAAAATTATGCATAAAATTGTGCAAATACATGTCTGTAGAAATCACTAGCCTTCCATCCAGGGGGGTGGGGGAGGCTGGAGCAGAAGAGAGATTTCTGAAGGGACTTCCAAGTCCTTGACAGTATGCCAACATGGCTACAAGGACACAAGAAAACTTGGGGGGGACACAACCACAAAAATTTAGGAATTCCCAGTTGCCATTCTGGCAAGCTCCCTGTGATGAAGAAAAGGATTGTGGAAGCAGAATAAACAAAATCATATGTACCAGGGACACGAGGGCAGCTCACAGAGATGAGAAGAGTAAGGCTTGCTGAAAGCAGGCAGGTTAAACTACTTTTCCATTGTGTTCCTACAGCAGATTTCAAATCCACTGGATCTGGGCATTGTGCAGGGGAAACCACATCTGTCTGGTTGAAAATTCAAGACATAGCATCTGCATTTTCTCCTTGAGCCAAGCAGCAGTTGTCACAGGAATCAGAAAAAAAGTGACCCAGTTCTCAGCTTATTTGCAATGGAATCCCATTAGACACTGTGTCTTTTTTATTCAAAAATGCTCTGTAGGTGTTTGTTTCTTACCAGAGAGGAAAGTAAGGTATCATTTGAGCCTTCTTTTGCCTATTCAGCCAACTAAGTAACCGATGAATATACCAAAAGCTATGGGAAAGCCACTGAAAGCAGATTACATATCACTTACCGACAAAGCCTATTGGCTGCATGATTTCTGCCACAGGCTGCAGAGACCACAAGTGGGATGAGATGAGTCTCTGTTAACCAATATGATTCATATTTGCTGCACCCATCTGTTACATGCAAACCAGTTGCTGCTGTCACTTAACATTTATGATTGAAAGCTACCAGCTCCCACTACCATAAAGTTTTCCTTTTAAGCAGTAAAGATGTTCCAGCTTCCTCTGTGAGGTTTCTTTTCTGTTTTAACTTGTTTCACATAATGAAGTGAATTTTAAACTGAGAGCACTAACCAGCCCTTGAACACTCCAGTGTTGAGAGAATGGTGGGGTTTTATACACGTCACTCCAGTTTTGTATTTCTCTCTCCCTCAGATCAAGTCAACCTTGTGGGTGAATTATTTGCAAAATCAAAGGAGAGGAAATCAGCTGTATATTTACCTCTACCATTTGGCTAAATCCCAGTGTGAGACTTTGAGAATAAAATGCTGATGGATGATGTGGGACTGGCAGCCTTTAGCAGGGAACGAGCACTCGGAGGCTCCAGCCCCGACTCTGGCACTGACTCACCACTTGACCTTGAACCAACTACTTCCACAGCTTTACCTCCACACTTTTAAAGGAGGTACACAGTAATTACCTACATTGGAGGAATGTTATAAAAATTTGCTAGTTAACACCTCTAAAATGTTTGGAGTTCCCCAGATTAAATGTTTCACAGGAGGGCAGTGTATTAGCTATCTTTATAATGACAGCATTATCAGAAAAGGAAAACAGAACATCTTTAAAGTGACCAGAAAATTGCTTAAATGTCTGGCAACCATTTGTTTTCAAAAGTTAAACATTAGACAGTGGTTTTATTGCAGCACTATACTAATCAAGGAGTTTAACATATGTACAGAATCCTAAATCTCTTTGCTTCAAAGTAATTTCTTGCACAACCTTATGCCACTGCTTTCCTTTCATCTTCGATAAAAAGCCTTCAGCAGTTCCAGTCATGTTAACACTACTGCTGCTTGTTGCAGCTGTATATGTTCAAAATGCATTGACCTGCTAGAAAGCCTGCAACAGCTTCCCATTGTAAATATTCCCATAGACAATATCATCACTAACCCAGAAACCAGGTGTTCCAGATACTCTGGGAGTGTGGCGGGCTTGCAAGAAGGCCAACAGCATCCTAGGCTATATTGATGGCAGCATAGCCAGGAGATCAAGGGACATAATTATCCCCCTTTGCTTGGTTTGAACCACATCTAAATACTGTACCTAGTTTGGGACCCCCCCAATATAAGAAAGACAGTGACAAAATGGGACAAGTTCAGCAGGGGACGCCAAGATGGTTGGAGTTGGAGCACTTGTCCTGCAAGGAAAAGCTGAGGGACTGGGACATTTCCAGCTTGAAGAAGGTACAGCTTCAGGGGCCATCTAACAGCAGCCCTCTACCACCTATGAGGGGGTCAGCAAGATGATGGAGATGGGCTCTTCCCAGCACGGCAAGCCAGAAGGATGAGCGACAACAGGCAGAAGTTGAAACAGGAGAGCTTCAGACTGAAAATAAAGAAAACCTCTTTCCCCATGAGGACAGTGCGACCAGTCACCCAGAGAGGTTGTGCAGTCTCTGTCCTTGGAGGTTTTCAAGACCTGACTGGGTAAAGTCCTCGGCAAGCTGGTCTGAGCTCACAGCTGAGCCTGCCGTGAGCAGGAGGTTGGACTGAGACCTCCTGAGCTCCCCTCCAGCCTGGGTGGTGCAACAAGCCTGTCATTCCTTGTTAGATTCAAGCCTACCTCTGACTAGCAGATCATCCACAAACGTGTAGTGAAGATATATGAAAAAGTCTTCCCAGAGGTAGAAAGATGTATATATTTTCAAAGAGCAGGATATGGATGAATACAAATACAAGTTTAGAACCTGTGTATTGGTGTACATTTGTAAAAATCTATGCTAAAATCCAGCCACAAAGTATCACTGTTGGGTATATGGTAATGAACTGAGACTATACCTTCAACAATACATTCCTTTAGTAGTTTTCTTTTCTCACTAAGCCAACACATCCTTCTCCTTCATTCATACATCTCAGCTGTTCTGCCAAGTCATCCAAACTTAAAGTTTTTAAAGCATGTTTTTTCACAGACAGAAAAAAGAATAAGACCTTTATACAACTATTTCATATTAAAAAAATTATTTGAGCAAAGAGAGGAATTGATGGATGCAATGCTTTTCTTGAGAAGAAAAAAAATAGTTAAATAGGAAAAATAAACCAACAAAACACGCACACATTTTTTGCATTCTCGCTCAACAGTTTCTATTCCAAACACAGGGTCATTTCGCAAAAGCAAAAATTAAAAAGGAAAAAAACTAGTATAGTTCTTGAAAATGAAAATATTTTGAAGTGTTTGAAAGTCTTCTGAAAAAAAACAATCATTATTTGTACATATCTCAAATTTATTTTTTCAAGTAACTCTAGAGTTGTGCTCTAAGCTTCCTAAGGCTAGCCCATCTAATTACTTGTAAAGAACCCAAAATAGGAATATCCCAGTCTAGCTGTAAGATAAATAGATAAAAAGCCAGTTCAGTCATTGACTTGTGTCATCAAATTCAACAATTTGTCAACAATTCATCAATAAACTTTAATCACTTTGTATATAGGTCATTGAGGGTGCATTGAATTCAATCATCCTTTAGGGTCACGAGCTGCATTTAAATTCAAATACTGTCATGATACAGCCATCTGAAATGCAGAGCTTTCAAAAATCTTTAACTTGCAAAAGGTCAGTTTTTGAAACATTGGGAAGAAAAGCCTGACATACCGTGGTCTTTTTGTTTCCACATCTATTTATCAAATAATGGCTTTTCAAATGATACTGTCATTAGGTATATACACACCATCTGTATTCATTTGGATTAATTGAATTTCCCCAAATCAAATTCCCTCGTGGCTTATTTCCTTTGGGCGCATTTGTGGGCTGAGGGAAGCTGACTGCTGAGGTCTCACACGTCTGAGGAGCAAAGGGGGTCATGCAGCAACGCCAACACAGTCACCAGGAAGAGCACCAGCATCAGCTGCGTGTTTGTCATTTCTCATCCGCATTTTCTGCTGAGGTTGCAAAGCTTCTGCGCTTGCTACTTCCTCTTTCTCTCTCTTCCTCCCCCACAGCATTTGTCCCCAGCACAGCAAAAAACCTACCAGGATGAGGAGGATGCTCTCCAGTCACTCTTTCTGCCCAGCTATGATTTTTACCCTTCCTCCACTCCCCCAGCTTATTTGCATTTTTCATCATCAACAATCAGTCATAATAAGGTAAGAGAAGGGAATAAAAGCATTTTGTGATACATCTTAGTAAACATTTGAGTCATTGTGGTCTAGTGGTTAAAATCTCTCTCTATTTTGAATAGGCTCCTATGCTAGTGCCTAAACACTAGGCTTCAAGAAATGTAATTGGGACTCGCTGTTCTGTTTTTTACCAAGTCATTTTTCTTCTAGGTTCACATGTGCCTCAACAGGGCACTTCACCTTCGTGAAGACTTAAGTCTGGAGATCTCCGAACATCTTGAGGAAGACAGCTCAGTGTTAAGCCCATTATATAGATGAGGAACATGAAAATGTTAGGACTAGATTGTACCCTGATTAAACAAAACCAAACAAAACCCTAAACTTGTGTGACACCTCTACCAACACTTCAACATTGCTAATGACAGTAATTCTGTGCAAAAGCACTGAAAACTTCCTGTGCAGGCACACTGAGGGTACCCCACTGGTTTCTGCTTTGTCCTAAGGGAGCAATTGCTTAACCAGCTCTCAGAAAAGCCTTCCAAATATTCCTTGATTAAAAAGACAATGTTATCTATGGTATCGTTAACTCTAACTTTCAAGCTCACCACCACAAACAGAAATTATTTTCCTTTTACACTGGAACTGACGAGTCTTTGGACAAGCTCCGCTGAAAGCAGCAAGGTTCAAGCCATTGGAAATGAAGCAGACAAAGAGCCCTTCCGCTGCTCTCCACCCCCACAGCCAGTGTGACTCAGTGGCTTTGCCACACGCTGTCCTCTGACACTTCAAGCAAGGCTCAGAGCTCCTCCACCCCACCACTACTCCTACGGAGTTGTTCTACTGCTATAAACAGCTGCTGAGACCCAAACAACTCATCATGCAAGGATTTGGACATAACAGCACTTCAACACACACTTCAAGCTCACATATTATATTTTTTAGTTCCAACAGTTCTTGTTATATAGGAATTTCTTGTCTATTCAGAAGAGACGAAGGGGAACAAAGGTGAATGGTTACAGAAAGAGTGAAAAAGGGGAAATAGGAAGGCAAGAGAGAAGCTGTGATTAGACAAGCCAACGGTACGGATTCCTGCTTTGCCACACACTGTTTCTCCAAGAGCCTGCACCAGTTCTTTGCTGAAGAGTTCAAAGGATCTTTGAAACTTAAAAAAGCACCATATCTTTCAAGGAGCTCTCTGTAGCCCCCTGGGCTCCCCCTGCTTGCCAGGACACCTGCCCACCTGGTCTTCCAATTTCAGCTTTCTATGGAGCTCTGCGTGTTTTCCCCAGTGTCATCATTTTGAAGTAGTTCCCTTCCCGTGGTACAGCCTGCTACAAACAGTTGTAACCACAGCTGTAAAGTCCCTGGTACTCCCCACAGTCAGAAACTACCAAGGTACTCTGTGGGCATTCTTGCTTGTCTTAGACCTCAGCAAAGCACCTCTCTGCCTGTCCCTTGCCCCACCAGCCACCTCTCTGCTACCGCTGAGCTTTGGCCCCAATGCCCAGGGCAACGTCCCTCCCAATGCTGACAGAGGGACAAGGCACTTCCCACAGCTGGATACTGCAGCAAGACCAGAGCTTACAGGTGGTGCAGGAAGGCTGAGGGGCCCTGTGCGAGTCTTCACAGCACCAGCAGGATCTCCAGAATTAAAACAAGCTTTTTTGGCCATTGCAAAGCAATGCAGTGCTGTTTGAGAAGAATGAATGTGTGCAGATTTCAACCCAGCACTTTCTAGAGTGCTTGGCCCAAGGCTGCTATATAAAAAGAAGCACAGATAATATGCATGTCCCAAGGGGATGCAGAGGTGAACCACCTGTATCTGATAAAAAGCTGAAGAAAATTGATCTCATGGGTTATTTTTTCTGAATTACTTACATGGCAGATTTGGAAAGGAAATAAAAATGAATTTTTTTATTCAATTATCTGAACTGGGTCGAAGTAAAGGTAATCCCAAACCCTGTCTCTTGCGCTGGCCAACAGCAGATACCAAAATTGAGAGCACAGGAACAGAGACAATGTAAATTGAGGCCTCCATGGGGACTTCTGCCCTTCCATGGTCTGGGTGCATCCTGAAGGAAGATTTGCACAGCTTCATTTTATGCAATAGCTCTCAACAGCCTCTCCTTCCATGAACTTTTCTCCTTGCTTTTTGAACCCATTTATACATTCAACAAAACAAAATCCACACCAACCCCCACAATTTAATTGTGTGGTGTGCAAAAAAGTACTTCCTTTTTGCTTAAATTTACTGACAGGTTTGTTGGGGTTTTTTGTTTGGTTGGGGTTTTTGGGGTTTAGGTTTTTTAATTAAATTATGCATATTAGTTTTCCTGTGAAAAAGTGGGTATTCACTGCCACTCTGTAACCATCTCTGTGCCAGTCATAACTGGTAGACCTTTATCACATTACCTCTCAAACGTCTTTTTCAAGCTGAGGAACCCCAATGTACTGAAACTCTAGTTCCCCTTTTCCATACCTTGTTTCTGACCTGCACTTCCCATCTTCCAACTAGCTGTTAACCCCCAAAAGACCTGTAGCTGCCTCACTGTCACAAGTCTTTTGCAATGGCCCTGCCAAAAGATTTTTGGAAATCCAAGTCCACTGCACTGATATATACATGGGAAAGTAGTACAATAGCCCAACAAGAAGAACGTTGTCTTTACCCCAGACAAACGCAAAGTTAGGATTACTCCCCCTTGATACACATGAATCCATCTGGTTATTAATTTGCCACTTTCTATTCCTTTGGTACCCTGTAACTAATTCAGCTGATAAATTACATGCCATAGTATATAATTTAGCATTTCCTTTTCCCAGTTGCTTTAGAATTCTGCATGAACACTGCCAAGGCCCATTGATCTCTCAGCCTTTTTTACTTACTTGTTTTAAAAGATATCCTTGTAGTAGTTTGGTTTGAGATGGTTCCTTAGATTTCTTTAACACAAAAAGCTCTCCTTTAGAAACACCTAGTAGAAGAGCTCATTTAACACTGTTTCTTATGGTCTTGTCATCTTTTCCCTCTTCTTTGACAACTCAAACAGTATTAAAATCTTCCTCTAGTTTCTGTTTCTAATGATCTGAAAGGATTTTGGCGTGTCTCCCATTTTTTATGACTTTAGCAATCAAACCAAAAAGACTAACAACTATTTACCAGAACTTGTGCCTTTTCCATTTTACTCCATTGGATGTGACTTCCGTTTTTTGAAAAATGTCTTTTTATTTCTGATAGACTCTTGTAATTCACTGTAATAGTATGTTTACACATACTATCTTTTTCATTTTATTATTGGTACTTTTTAAGTCTTCCTTGACAGGTGATAAACATTTACTCTTTTCTAATAATGACACATTTGAACAGTCCTGATACTATTTCAAAGAGTTTACCCTTTTAGCTGCTCCTCTTATTTTTCTCTCAACACATATTCTCATATCATTTAGGTCCACTTTTTAAAGTTACCTTATTTTGTTTCTTAACTACCAGACTGATGCTGAATCTGAAGTCACTGTGGTTCCTACTGAAAAGCAGGTTATACCATCTTATACCAGGCTGCTGTGCATTGCTCAGGCTCACCTGAAAACTCTTATCTCATGGGTTGCCTTGTTAATCATCTCAGAAAGGAGTCATTTATGGTATCAACAGTAATAGAGCTACACTTGTTTAACCTAATGAAGATGAGAGATGCAATGTGTTCTTTGGCATTCCCCCTAACCACCTTCTTTTTTGTTACTGATATCTGGAATTAAAATTTTATCCAGGATGTTTTCTTTCTTCTCCATAAGCGCTTCCTACTACACAATCTTTACAATTGAGAGCTTTTGTCCGCCCTCAGAAGGAAAATCCCTACAGATTAACTGCTGATGTTCGCTTATCTCAGAAATCCTGAGCTGGAAGATTAATAATAAAAAAAACAACTTCACCCCAAAGCCAGGGCTTGGGGCACTGGTCCCCCTGCAGCTCCAGCACAGCCGCAGGGACCCAGGGAGGCTCAGTATGCAGCAGGGTGCTGCTGCTGTGCTCTGGGACTGGTGGCACTGGGCAGGGGCTGGTGGTACCTGGCAGGAGAGGGCAGCAGCCGGGCTCTGCTGGGAAGCAGCACCATGCCCCAGCCATATGGAGAACAGCTGCTCGCCTCTCCTGCTATGCAAAGCTACTTGTTTAATAAATACTACGTATACATGCACGCACTAAGCATACATTTGTACAGCAGTGTACTTACAAAGGCCTTTCTATCCCATCCCCTAGGCTGTCTGCCAGAAACGCTCAGCTGCAGCAGTTCAAGATTTCTCTATAGCCTAACCCCACAAAAAAATTTTGAACCAGCGTATGACCCAGCCTCCAGCAGCCATAGAGTGTTTAACTATTAACTACTCATTGGACCACTGAAGATTTATATCAGCAGCACACTTCCTGGTCCAGCCACTATGTTATGGCTGGATGAAGAGCTGGTTTAAAGAGCAGAACGTGACAGCTGGTGGAGTGACCTCCTCCAGCAGAGAGGGAAGCAGGGACCTACGCTCGCATGCAGGGCTCGCCCTTTGGAGAGCTCAAGTTTCCGTGGGAGGCTCCCTTGGACCTCTTACACTCTGAGATGAGATAAGGAGAGTCTAATAAGACATCTAGTTTCTGTGCATGACTCCATCAGCTCCATCTAATCAAAGCGCGGTAGAAGCTAGTTATGCTGGAACAGCATTCAGTTGTGTAAAATGTTAGAGATTACAGTTACACAAGGTATTCAAGAAAGTACTAGTCATAACCAATTTTTAATCCCATGAATTGTAGTCAGATTAAATATTTAAGTGTCCTGCCCTAACACACACGGGGAAATCCAAAAGGAACATTACATACAGCTAAAAAATTTCGGGAAATATGTAGGAAGGTATTTTGAAAGAAGTGCCACATATAAGTCAGAGACTCTACCAAAATCTGTAGAAGGTAACATCTTTGTTCAGATGATTACAACCCAGCAGAGACTTCCCCCTCCTGCAGCTGTCTACTCAGCCTTCTGCTGCAGAAGGTGACAACAGTACACTTATCTTGTCCCCAAAGAGACCACACTGGATACGTTCACTAACGGAGCGGGCACTTGAAACATTTCAAACCACAAATCTTGAGCCTCCCTTTACACAACTTTTCCGTACCACAGCTCAAGCCATTTCCTTCCCCCTTCTCCAGCAAGGAGAACTGTGCGCATTCTAATCCAGGAGAATTAAACAGAAATAAGAGTTAGACCCTGACCACTTCCGTTACCACAAAAAGAATGTGGAATCACTCCAAACAGATCAAAGTGCTGACTAAAAAGCTTAACAGAACATTAAAACTCGTTCTGGACAGAGAAATATTCAACCGGATGTTTTTCTCAGTGCTAATTTGCAGACTGAAGTTTTTCATGTTCTTCATTAAATACAGTTCAGACGAATTCTCTGCAAGCACGGGAACGCCATCAAGCAGAGGTCATTTCAAGGACTGAATAACTGGTAGCGACCACCACCATGTACTACTGAATGATCCACAGCCACTGAATAGTTAAGAGATTGACAGCAGGGAAGATAGTCCAGCTGTAGAAGAGCACTAGTTTACAATTCAAGGGCTTTCCATTCCCCCATTTGCTTTGCAGTGCTGAGCAAACTTGGCTTACCTCTGTCTCAGTTCCCCAAATCACTCCAGGAAAGTGACGGCTGTTCTCTCCTGCAGATGGAAGTGTTGTGAAGAGCAGACATAAATCCACTAAATGCTATAGGGAACTTCGGCTCATCAGCTGTGAGGACTGCAGTCCCCAGGTACCACCCAAAACAAGTATTTGTTGCTAGGCCCCAATCAAGATCAGTCTACCTCATTAATAGCAGCAGTTTACCTTTCAACCAGAGAAACTAAAAAGATGCAAAGACTACTAATTGCTGACCAAACTCTCATGATTTTAAGTTAATAAATCTGATGACAATGCCGTAGCTACAGTGACACAGAAGTCAGCTCTCAGTGCAAGAACAGGAGGTACCCTCTCACAGAAACACCTCTGGTCCAGGTGCTACCAGCCCTCCAGTTCCCAGGAGCTGCTGCGTAACAACGTTAACACCGACACATTCTTGACAGTCATTTTCCCTAGGGTTACATGCAGCGTCTTCTTATGATCTCCAACAGCAGAGCCTAAGGATAGAACTAAACTTTCTAAACCTACCAATTCTTCTTCTGGAGCAAAAGAGTTCCCTACACCAAGCCTTCAACTTCCAGGCACTTACAGAAAAAACTCCTCATATTTCTTTTCCAGAGAAGGCAGGTGACTGAGCTGAACCTGTGTCTTCAATTCTAGTTTCACAACACACTGTCTCAAGGAAATGCTTGCTTCCCATCCACCCCACTTTAAAAGTTTCAGACATTGCTAGATAATAAGTGAATTTCCCCAACTTACATAATGCTTTCCCTTCTCCTCCTCTTCCCTTACATCCTCCGAGCCGGTGAAGCAGAGGACATGGACGAAGCGGCCCCAAGAAGTCTGCATGACGAAGAGCCGCGATCCTTGCTACATTCTCACCAGTCGTGCCACAGACCTCCCAGACCCAACCAGATGAGGTGAGTGCCGGACTTTCTCTACCACATGGGGATGCTCCACATCAGAGACAATTACACCTCTGCTCAGCGATTCCCTTCGGATAGACAGAAGGAAACGACAACTCCAGACAAACATACACAGTTGCTTTGCTTTCTCTCTTCAGACCTAGTGACATCCCCTTTTCCTGCTCTTCAGTTCAAAGGATTTCATTTTACCTGCTGTCCGTCCTCTAGCTCCAGGAACACCTGGATCTGAGAAGCGACTGATGGTTCTGAGCAGCTACTTTTTCCAAGCCTCCAGCAGCCCGGCTGCAGCTGACTTTGAGTTGCAACTGTGACAACTGAGTGGGGAGAGGAGCTCTGGGAGTTTTCTCCAGCATGGGCTAAGGCGGGGAGGACTGGAAGAGGACTGACATACCAATGCCTGTATAAGGCCTTGTGACAACTAGCAGTTGTCTCGGTGGTTTTGCAAGTATCAGTTGTATTTACTCTAGCTGAAATGTTGCTGTCTGCAACAGAAATTCAGGTTTCCTATGGCTTCTTCCAATTCAACATTCATGAAACAGCCAACACCCTTGGTCAGGATCAAGGCCTCATCATAGTAGATACTAGGTAGATAAAGAAGATGACATCATCCCATCCCAAAGACCTTCCAAAGATAAAGAGGGAGTAACATGATGGCAATGTTCCTGGAAAGGGGAAAGGCAAATCCAACCATGCCTCCTCTTGGCCTGTGTCAAAATAATGATTATGTGTAAAGCCTTGATTGTATGCACACACGTAAATAAAAATCAAGACTCAAACTCGGAGCCAGGAAGTTATTTAGCTGAAGTCTGCAAGCTCCTGCCTGTAATAATCTTCCTGCCTTCTGATTAAAGCCAAGGAAAGGGTTTAGCATTTTTCCTCTTCTCTAATCTAATACTATTTGTAAATGCATTTTTCCTCCCTCCTATCTTCCCACTTGGTTTTATTTATGTA
This sequence comes from Balaeniceps rex, assembly GCA_013401315.1. Taxonomy (NCBI): domain Eukaryota; kingdom Metazoa; phylum Chordata; class Aves; order Pelecaniformes; family Balaenicipitidae; genus Balaeniceps; species Balaeniceps rex. The sequence continues at coordinate 66,356 of VYZW01038036.1, forward strand.
GACATGCCAGCATGGTAAATTTCAGACCTATAATTTGTGGCTTCCCGACTTGGGGATTGTTCTGAAGTAGTTCTCATGTGGCTGTTCCTCCAGCTAAATATTTACACACGTATACACTGTGCATAGCTTTTGCTTATGTGCATGGGCAAGGGCTCTGCATGCTTCACATAATTTTTCAGAGTCTGCATGTGTTTCCGATCATGACAACACATTGAAAATATGTGCCTACAAAACACATTTTAAATGTATTTATACAAAACAGTATGTGCTTACCCTTGAGGTGTTTTCTATATATAGAAAACCGAAGATTAGACTTCCTGTTCTCATTCTTTCCCTTCAAGTTCTTCTCTTGTTATTCATTGTATCCAGGTTTCCATTATGACTCAGCTATACGTTATTTTTCACTGGCATGGAATCAATTCAAACACGAATTCTGATAATACACACGTACGTGATTAAGCATGAGACTATCCCCTAAAGAGACATGTGGACTTTCACATTTCAGTCAGTTCAACAACAATGATGGTGCAGGAATGAGTATCATTCTCCTGCTCAGTGTCTACTGAGAGACCACAGCTTACAAGTCTTCAATGTATCAAAAAGGAGCATAGTTATAAATGACTATCAATGTTTGATGCCATCATATTTAACATATACATGCTTTAAATCCCTTTTCTTCAAAAAAAAAAAATTCTAATTATTTCAATCTTGTCTACCAGAGTGGTTTTAAACAGTCATTTAGCTCCAAAGCCCCTTTTCTTTGGTTGTTTTAGCTTGTGGATGAGGACAAACAAGTAATTCTAAGTTTTCTTCCCAATGGCAAACCCAAAGGTATTTCTTTATAAGAAGTTTCACATCCAAACCTTGCAATAAGCTACATGCGCTATCAGATGTCAGTCACCCTGTTGACCCCAAATAGGAAATATAAAAAGCCATGGCTATTTCTTGATTGCTTCACAGTTTTGAAAGTATTCACTCTTGTAAGACTTTGAAATATGAGAGTTAAACATTACTTTCTCTACCATGACCTTCCCTTTCCTACTGCCAAGACGCAAGACGTCAGGCAGGCTGCAGAAGCCCTGGCACCTGCGCTCACAACTTGCAAGTTCCCAGCTAACAGTTACTCACCTCTGGGATAGCCTTCTCCTTCCTGTGAAATACAAAATACATATGACCACAGCCTGAAGACATTAACACATTAAAATAGATGAGATTTAACAAAATGACTCTGGATATTCCATAGCCTTTGGACTAATTTTATAAACTCAAGCAGTCCTCTAGAAGTCAACAGTGCTACATAAATGTATTCACACGCTGGTAAATGCTTGCAGGACCAGGGCCTAAATTAAGTAGATTCTATAGACCTCACTATTATCTGGATTTACAAAAGATGATCTATTCAATTTATGCTACATTCCTTTTTCATCATCATTGTCTTGAATGGGTTTTTATTTATGTGCACAACTGGGCAGTCTGTGCTTTGTATGAAAACCCGCATTCATCCACAGAGGACAATAAGCCATCTTTCTCCCACTGCAAAAGTTTGTCAGGGAGCAGAGAGACACCCACACAGCTCACCCAGGCAGTCAAACGCCACGAATGGGAGCAAACAGTTTCCAGAGGACCAGGCTGTTATACAGGAGCTGCTTGTCGCACTGTTACAGACAAGAAGTCAATTTGTACAATTCAGAATCTTTTTGCCACTTATTTGAGACAAAACAAAAGAGAGGGCTGAGTGGACCAGAGAAATCCAAGTAGTGCTAGTCACCACAGACAACTTCCCAGTAGCCCAGCTGGCTGAATAGTTACTGCTGTGCTCTCCTACAGCAGCCATACAGATAAAAGCCTGACTGCCCAACCAGTCAGACTGCAAGCGCCACCTGCTCACACTGTGATATTTGGGGGGGGGGAAGTTAAATAATACAGCAACAAAACGTTGTCAGAAATTCCACGAGGGCTACACTCTTGCATGGATCCTTTCAAAATAAATCTATAGAAAGTGATATGAGAATATGCTGCATAAATAACACACATTTTGGTAGTCACTGTCTGCACACTCACACAGAAGTTCCCATCTTGGCCAAAACCAGCAGGGACTGATGTAGGGTTACTGATATGAGATGCTGCAGTTTGCAGAAAAGCACCAGATCTCTCCAGCTGTACCTTTAATGTCCTCGTATGCTCTGTGAAGGGGGCAGGGTGAGGAGGCTCCAGCAGGTGAGCACCAAAGAGCATTGCTTCCAAGAGAAAGACCTTTCCCAGACAGACCTTCTGACCAGCACCACAGGCACAAATGCCTCAGGAAGTCACTTGGTGCCAACCTCAGAGGAGTGAGGAGGCATGAGGTTCAGTGGTGGTACCACTGCCTGCTTTCACCTCGCACGATGATGGTGCTGTGTGGATGGACTCTGCAGACACCAAACATGCTTTGGTGCAGGGTATCCTCCTCTTTGCTCTAACCTACAATCCTCCTCAGGGATCTTCAGCAACACCCAGCACTCCCAGCACAACAAGATAATCAGAGAGACACCCTGGCTCCTCCAGCCATGGTCCAGTCCCTACCACGGCAAAGAGGAGGCACCATTCCTCCTCCACCTCCACCCTTGTGAGCATGACCTGGCACTGCTGCAGCCCTTTCCTGCAGTGGGAGGAGTCCAGCGGAAAACCACCCACACCAGGAGGACAAACAGCTCACTCAGGAGCTTTCTTCTAGCTCGTCGGTCCCAAAACAAACTCTGGACTACACCCCCTCTCACCCATCAACTATCTCTTCCTAAAGAAAATGCTGGGCCCGGGACCTGCTGGTAGGGTCATTGGGAAGAGGAAGGTACTGACAAGGAGCTGTTTTGGGCAGTGAGGAGGCAGAAGGCCACGTGATGGCATGTTTGGGAGAGAAAGGCTTGAGAATGTCCTGAATGCACAAGTCTTCCTGACAAGCGTCCCTGTGCTGGCTGTGTCTCCTTCCCAGCTGTGCTTTAGGCCCCTAGTCCCATTCAGATATCAAAGAGGCAGAGACTGAAGGTATAAACAAATAAATAAATAACCCACAGTCTTAAGCCAGAAACCATTTGGGGTGAGGGTTTTGTTCCTTGAAATATTTACCGTGTTTGAGACTTGTTTTAAGCTTGGAATAGAAATTCAGACCACTGTTTTATGCAAATTTTATCCAAATCTGCAAATTCATGGGAAAAATAAAACAGGAATTTTAAGTCAAATTCTTTGCTAATAAAACTGAGCACAACTTTAATCTAGTTTCTCCCATTCTGGTAAACCCACAATTTGACACAGTCTCTGGTATTAGAAATTTAATCCACTTTTTCTGTTCATTCTGATGAGGGTTTCTTGAGAGAATAAATGGATCTTTAAGACAAAAGGAATTTAAATAAAACATTTTTTAAAAAAAGGTTAAGTGGCGCCTGATAGTCTACAATCTGTCAAGTTAAGCAAACAAGGGGGGGAACCCTACCTTGTAAATAAGGCAATTACAAATCTAGTTTCTACAATCTGGAATGAAGCCAGGATCTAAGTGTGAAGGATTGAGAGGAAAATCTGTTGTAAATTCCTTCAAGTGAAAGTCCCTATTTAAAAGGCAGAGAATACCAGTTTTAGAAAGGTCATGAAGTCACAGCAGTTTTTTCAAAGCACAACTCTAAATGTCAATTTGACCTCTTTTTAAAGGCAGAGACAGACACAGCTGCACTTGGAGTGTACCCTTACGCTGGAAAGGGAATAGCAATGATTAACAAGATGTTTTGCACTGAACTTTGTGTAGACAGCCATAAAAAAATCTAAATACCTACTCAGTAGGCATCACAACCTCAATGACTGTGAAAATTCATTGTTGTATATTCTCAGTTTAAAGAAAAAGAAACAAAAGCGAGAGAAATATACCTCTTGTACAGGCATAGAGTTGCAAGTTACACGAGATGCATCATTAAAGCTTTCACTTGAGCCTGGGTTTATCCCCTTTCTAGGTAAGGGGACTTGCTGTGGTGACAGGGAAACATGGCAACTGGCAGACTCGTGTGCCCTGACTATAGTTTATAGGTCTAAGCTCTTTGGGCAGGGTTGTAGCAAAGGTGAAAGAGTGTCTCTGAAAGACAGAGCTGACAAGTCCTGCAATTCCATCTCTGATAAATATTGCAGAAGAGTAGTTTAAATTGGGGGAGGATTCAAAAATACATGGGTATATATAGGTATACCCACAGACGTACATACATGTAAATGCACTGATATAAAGGCTCAGGCAAATTCCACTGAAACTAGGAAGCCAGACTGGAAGAATCGCTTTACATTAAGCCTTTGCATTTTATTCATAAATTAAATAGACTGTGGGAGTTGTGACTAACTGGCAGATGGTAAATTGAGGCACTACATGGTGTTTACCATTAGGTGAACTGTTGCTTCTCCTGATTTTTAATTGGAGGTTAATTGAACTGCGGCACACTCCACTATAAATAAGCCCCAGCACTAAAAACAAAAAGACAAGGAATAATTTCATGAGTGTATTCCCATAGTCCATCAAACATTCATCACTTCCATTGCCCAGATATACTGCCAAAGTTGATAAACCCACACATATCAATAATAACAGTCTGATATCCTGCCCCATTCCCCCCCACAGAGGTACCTGATCCTGCTTTCCAAGGGAAGCAAAAGCGTAGGGTGCAAGAATGTGAAAGATCTGGCTCTAACTCTCCAAAGTCTTTCTGAACATTTACAGCGTAACACAATACCTTGTTCCTGGCCCTCCATTTCTATTCACCTTACATGTAATTATACACACATGCAAAAGTGACTATGAAGTAGCTATAACATGACCTAGCAACATTTGACACAGATCTCCTACGTAACACCAGAAGGCCTCGTGGCAAACGCTCCAGCCACTTGCTGTTACTCCCAGTCAGGATGATGGCAGATAACCCCAAAAAAAAGACTTTGCAAGAAAAAAGGGTCCTGGCAGAAAAGTGGTGGTAAATCCTAGAACAAAACTACTATAGCACCATAGGACATGTAGGTAGACTCAAACAGCAACCAGCTGGCAAAGCTGCCACATTTCAGGCAGTACATACGCAAGCATCCCCAACCTACTCCAAGTTGTGGAGCGGTTCAAGCAGAGATGAAAAGACACAAATATCTCATTTGTAGCTTTCTGCATGCTTTGAGAAACAGAGGTTCTTAGTTACTGGGTTTTAGCTTATCAGATTATTATTCCCTTGCATTGCTACTTTGCTATGTATATTATTCCTCCTCTTCCCCCCAAAAATTAAAACACAACGCCCTTAATCACAGGTTGTTCCCACTAATAAATTATCTATTTAATATGTTTATATAGGCTCTTTTCCACAGTACGAGTCATGTTGAAATTGCCCTAATTAAAATATTTCCATTTATTTGCATGACTAATCAGTATTTATCAGTAACATGGCACTTCACATCTTCAAAGCACTTTAATTGCATATAAATGGATTATCTGAAAACTTGCCCAAGAACGTATCTTGGAATCTGATGCACAGACTCAGCTATTGCTTCCTAAAATAACTACTGCCTTCACAAGTGCATTGAATCACAGTGATGGTAATGGTGACAGGCCTGAAGAAGCATATGTGTTACTTATGGAAAGAATGAATAGTCCATAGAAGAGATAAAGGCAGCCAACCAGACAGTGTTCAGTGATGACATGGAAAATCAGATGGCTCAGTCCTTTGAGCGGTAGAAAAGACACAGTCTATCCCACTTCCCGCCATGCTTTTTGCTGAAGAGAGCTGTCGTAATCATGTGCAAATGAAGTCCCACATCTCTAAAATTGCTTGCAAGAGACTTGTCACCATTCTTTCACTTCCTCCTCTTCGGAGCTTTCTACAGACTTGTGTGCCAAAATATTCAGGGCATCTGGTGCTGCTTTCTGGAGACTCTGGCCACTGATGACTTGTACTGTGTGGGAAATTCATTTCTCATTATAAAGCCATCGCTGTGTCTCCCCACAAAGCTCTTATCCCTGGGCCACCCATTGGTTGAAAGAAGATGAGGATGGGTACTTTTTTGCTTCACAGCTTGTTTTAACAAGGAACAAGCTACTTCCATAAGCACTGAGCTACCCTGCCTGTCCGCAAGTTATTTTCCTTTTTAAAAATTAAGGATTACAATAGGAACGGGGGGGTGGGGGGGTGGGAAGGGCTTTCAACTCTATCATATCAAAGGAAGCAATATATAAAAGAGAAGACTTCGTAGATCTGTTGTTTTGGTTTTCAAAGATTATCTTTCAGAGTTATCCATACGCTTTCCCCTGAAGACTCAAAGTGTAGAGCCATCCCTAATACTTTCCTTTTGTTAAAGGGAAAAAAAACGTAGTTCTTCAAATTAAATAGCTGTTTTCCCAAAGCTCTGCAAGTGCCTTGACTGGAGGAATGACAATGTTAATTGCAGAAGATAATGATTTTATTCTAGACAACTGCAAATTTGCAAAAGTATTGATTTCCACTGTACTGATTGTCGTTTTTCCACTGAACTGAATCTTCTCATGCATTCACTCAATTGCCTCAGGCTCCTTTAAACCTCAGAACTTCACTACGGTTATAGTGATTTGAAGTGCATATGGTGGCTTTTATCCAGACCGACCTGAAAATGCTTGATGAACTCTACCAGGATGCAATTATATAGGGCCTACTTACATCTCTGCAGATTCATAGGGTTGCAAAGAGACATCAAGAGATCATTAAGTCTGTCCCTCCCAGCAGGATCAATTATACATGGGCTATTCCTGACAGAGGCTGCCTAACCTGTTCTTAAAGACATCAAATAATGGAGGTTCCACAGCTTCCTTCAGAAGCCTAAACCAGTGCTTAACTCTCCTTGACTTTCTAAGATTTTTCTACCAACTTCAAGCTCCATGCTATAATTTAAGCCTATTATTTCTTTCTTGCCCTATAAAAATTTGTCCTATAAATTTCTTACATAAACATTTATCATGCGTGTTCTTATGACACCAATTCAGTCACCTCCTCTTAAGACCATCCAACAGGATTTTATTTAATATTTCCTCAAAGGCCAATGTTTTCTAAGCAAAGAGCCTTAAGGTGGCTGTTGCCCCCTCATTAGAAATACCTGCTGTGGTGAGTACTTCAGGCTATGTGACTGGCACTGCCAGCCCTAAAATGACAGTCACCAAAAGGAATGGAAGTGCCCCCCTGGCACAGTCAATGAGAGACTCTTGAAGAACCTGCCTAAAACAAGATGCTCAATCCTTTTTTCTGTTCTGTGTTAGTTAGAAATACAAGCAATTTACTATCATTTCCCAGGCAGATTATTATTCATACTGACATAATCACAGAGGGTGATATAGACTCAAAAGAAGATTTGAATGCCTGCTGGTTGTGTCCCTCTTCAGCTTTGGGAAAAAAAGAAAAGAAAAATCGAGCCAACAAGAAATCTCTGAGCAAAGCTCCTCTTGCGCTGCTTTTTCCATGCCAAACCAAGGCTCTTGCTGCTGTTCTTTAGGCCTTTTGAACTGTACTATTACTATTTAGTATGAAAGTGCCTAGAGGCCAATTAAATCACTGACCCAGTGTGCTCAGGAAGTTACAACTGTAAGATATGGCTTGCTACAAAAAACTTATGATCTAAATAGATAAGACAGACTGTAATAAAGGGATAGAGCATAAAAACCACTTCACTTGTTTGCCAAAGTCAATGTAAACAAAATATTCCACAGAAAACGAGATACATCCTATATGTGGAAAACTAAAGATGTTGTAGCTGGGGGTGGGGAAGGGGGTGATGTCTCAATACTAGTGCTCCCTCCCCACCCCCCATCACCTGTGTGCCTCACTCCTCAGATGGGAGTTTTTCCAGCATTAAAAAGCCCTTCACTACCATTGAGCTTAGGTAGGTAAACATGTATATTAAGTATTAACTTTACAACAT
>VYZW01038036.1:74339-91146 GCA_013401315.1 Balaeniceps rex
ACATATGCAGCACAAGAGGTAAGTCGAGTTACCATTTTCTGGCTGGAGAGGCACCAAATCTCACAGCTCACCTCCTGGTTTCGAGAGGCGAGCAGGAGACACAGAAGCCACCCAGTCTGAGGGATCCCCAGCCCTAGCATAACTCCCATGTCATCCCCATGAAGCACTGCTTGAAATATAAATTACACTAAGCAAATCATGCCTGGAAAGTGTATAAAGCATTATTACTTTAAAATAAAACCACTTTATAACCTAGTTGCAATATATATTGCCTCTTCAACCCTCTGAATATAGTTTTAACTTACCACAAATCTAGAGATCTCTCAGGAAAATCGTAAAAGTTTGCACATATGAACCAAGAGGACTCCCCCCCCATGGAGACTCCTTCCCGTCTTCCTTTTCTTCCCCCCGTGCCCCGAATACAGGAAGAGAGATCACCAGCTGCCTGCTGAAGAAAACAACCACCGAATAGTGTGCATCATTCAGATGGCTGGGATGATTCAGCTTTTCCACGTGAACTTTACTGAAGTTGCACACAAATGCTGCTTTGTGCATTTCTGAATCAAACGCGTAATTAATAGTCCAAGTACCTATCAACACAATTTCGAGAACAACTTTTCATCTAAAATGCAGCAGTGTATCCATTACCTTACAAGAGCTCCAGTTCTCAAACCTACCAATAATTACATCTACCTGTGCTTATATACTGCAGTATCTCCAGCCTTTAAAAAAATCCATTTTATATTGTTCTCAAAAGCTCAACCAAACAGGGCAGTGAAAAGAGGATCTAGTGACGAGCTCATCATTTTGAAAGCCACCTGATGTGATGTGCATTGGTTTTAGAGTGGGAGGGCTGGGAAGGAACAGAAAAGCCAGATGTTGCAAGCAGTCTGTTCTCCCAGATACAACAGCACAATAAGCAGCAGATTGATCGTAAATGTCCCAAAGTTACCTGCAGCTACAGTTTGAAAGTTCAAGATATTCTCATTGTCTAGAAACTTGTAGGAGAATAATATCAAAAGTTTCCAGACAGTAGGCTGAGAACAAAAAACACACAAATGCAAAAAACATACACATTTACTTGGTGTACTTTTGTTTTAGCACTGCTCAAAGATGAAGAAACAGTGCCTGTTTTTACTTCTCTAATTTTCTTGGCCTTTTTTCATTTGTTCAAATGTTAACTTGAATCCTCTTCATCAACAAGATCCTACTTTCATTTCACCCCTGCAGCCATAAATCAGGAACAGCTCTAATAAACTGAACAGATTTGACACAAAAACTAAAAAGAAGAATCAGACCTAGCGCTGCCTTAGACAGAACCTCTTGCCACACAAGCCCTGTTTACTTAGCAGGAGAAATGCTTACTTATCCTAGAGAACAAAAGCAGCACAAGCACATCGAACACAACACTGCCTTCTGCAGGCGCACAAGCGTGACAATGCAGAAACTGCCCAAGGGGCTCAGCAAGGGCAGCCAAATTGGAGCCATCTAGAGGAACATGCAACTGTTGCCCAAGTGCACATGCAGCACCCATGCTACTACAGGCCACCTCGCTTAAGCAAAGGGAGAAGGCAGCAACATATTGAATGGACTGGTCATCACTGGAAGTCGCTCAAGACCTAGAGAGAAATAACAGAAAAGTTGCTTGGCCTGGTGCTTTGATCAACAGAAGGAAGCCTTTGGGGTCACCTACTGTGCCCCCTTCCCTTAGGGCACCACGTGGGATTTTGTCTTGGGGGTACAAGGTACATGAGAGTATTGGAAAGCAACCAGAGAACCATGCTTTGGCAGCATCTCTTCTTCCACTAATGGCTTTTGTTTGATTTTGGTTTTGTTGTTTTTTTTTTTTTGGGGGGGGGGGGGGAGTGTGTTTGGGTTGGTTTGTTTGTTTGTTTTTTAATAACTGACTTTCACTTCATTTTAAGATGTAGACATGTAACGTATGTCCAACCCGAAGAGCTTGTATCAAACTAGTCAGGCTGGTGCAACTGTCACCTTGCAGCTCCTGCCCCAAGTTAACACTGCCAGACGCACCCACTCTCACCAAGACGTCTCTCACCCAGCTACATGAGCTGCAAGCACTGTGTGAGACCAGAGGGTGCCCAAAATCTTCTGCATTTTGAAAACATGTCAAATACTTCATTGGAAACCAGACAAAAAAAATCCACATTTGCAGGAGTGAGCTGTAGGAGATGCCATGTGCTTTGGTTACCGGGGCGGGTCAGGTTTTCTGAACGACAAATTTCTGGTGATTTTTTTTTCATTACTCACCATTTCTTGATAGCAACGGGAGTACATCTCATCATGGCTTCCCATCACACTCCCCCTCTTTGGTCAATCACTGGGAAAATGAGTTATGATACTGAAACCTGAGCCTCTTCCACATCCTGCTAGAGGCCTATTCCCCACACACAGACCATATCCATCCCAAGCACAACAGCAAACGTAGTCAGTAGCAAGTCAAATGCGTTTTTTGTGGCCAGGCTCACCCATGCGTGAGCACCCCTGGGTGTCTGCCTCAGTGCCTCACTTCACAGTCTCTCCCAGACAACCCCAGCTTACTCACCCACTTTGCTTTAATAAAGGTATTTCTGCACAGCACTAGGTGAATCATGTTCGTGCCATACGAGAAGCTCGTACGCTGCCAAATCTTTTTTGTTTTGGCTTGGTTTTTAAATAAAGGCTCCCTCACATTACCTGTGCGTTAACACCGTGCCGTGGGACACATCATCCCTCCAAACCGACCCCACACTTCCACAGGAAAACAAACTTTGCAAATCAAAGAACAACAACTCATGTATCTTAACACATTAGCCTTTCGATCTGGTTTTTAGTTTTCTCGTCCCAGATTTATTCGCTATTCAAGTATACTCATAAGCTAGTTCTGACCTACAGCTCATGGGGACCACAGCCACAGCAACCAAGTGCAGGTTATGCGCTGCATGACGCCGCACAGCCATTGTGGACCAGGTGTATGACCCAGCATACAGCACCAGCATCTCCCCTCTCTCCCTGGTAACGGGGAGTGAGTCTCACCTGGCTCCCAGCTCATGAAAAAGCCGCACTGGGGGGAGGAAGGAAATCCCCTGCTTGACCACAGTGCAGAAGGAAGCTGTCAGTGCAGACGGTGATAGTAAAAATCCAACCCGTTCGTGAAAAAAAGCCACAGAGCAGCCCCTGCACGACAGCAGGAAAGCGGGCCACTGAGCTCACCAGTGGCCTGCTGCTTCACAGGTTAATGCCCAGCCACGTCGGCAGCATCCCAGGCAAGCCTTCCGACTGGGAAACAATTAGTTGCACTCGATCCTAAATTGCTAAATGTTTGTACTTCCTGCCTTTACCACTTCCAAAAAATACCTAAACAATTATTTGTCTCTTCTGCAACCAAAAACTTGCTAAATTTGTATTTTGAGAGCTGAACCAGAGGCCTGTCGCCCAGCTCCTGAGCAGGCGGAGGAGGAGAGAGGGACGGCTGTTTAAGCTGATGGGCTCCTCCTCACTTCTCGCCCCTCCATCCTGCCAAGCGAGCGCACAGACAGCAGCAGGAGAGGGGCAGGCAGGAAAGGACAGGAGCCCGCGCGGTAGATCCGCACCCACCTCGCCAATGGGACCTGCGAATCCATGGTTACAAAACTCAGAGCCAGGAGAAAAAGCAGGCCTCTCTTCCTCTCCAGCGATAAGAAGCCAATGTGTTTGGAGCTAAAGGACCAAGGACGGCTTGGGGTGGTCTAAGCAGCTTCAAAGCAGAGCCTAAGCCGGCAGCTTACTAAGCAGAGAGGAATTCTTACACGAATAAAGAGCTCGGAAAAACTGTCTTGCCGGCAGCGCTATTTTTACTGGAAAGCTCTGGCCAAAGCTATCTCAGACAACAAAACAAATTAGATTATGCTACAGATACTAAAAGCTTTATAGGTGTGTGTTTGTGCAATAAATTCCTGGAAAGTCCATTGGCCTTAATGTAGGGAGAAGGTCAGAGAGGAAGAAGGAAGTAGGGAAAGGGACATTATTCATTTTGGAGATCAGTGGGTTTGTTCTTATCCTACTCAGTTATAGCAACTTATACCAACTTCCCACCAGAAACAAACGGTCAAGAGCTGTGCCAGAACATATTAAGACTTCTGCGTGCTCAGGGGGACATTCAATGGGCTTGGGGAGGACAGTCTCAGCTAGAGCCGCACTACGCTTAAGAAAACCTTTGTTCGAGTTTTGTGGAGAGAAATTTAAACACCACAATTGCTCTACAAGAACCTGCAATACCTGAAATTACTGCCCTCGCTTCCTACTACCATGTAATAAACCCAAATAAATAATCCAAGATTTATCATTTCACCAGGGTGAAAATCCTTACTTTCATTATTATTCATTGTCATTCATTAAGTTATTATTCATAAGGCAGAAAAAAAGGGGGGTTTTGTTTTGGTTTTGTTTTGTTGTTTGGGTGTTTTTTGTTTTGTTTGTTTTTTTTTTTTTTTTTTTTTTTTTTACAATTTACAGATAGAACTTTATGGCCCAATAGTGACTACTTGGCATTATTAACATTTTCACTGGAAATATGCAAGGATTTCATTAGAAGCATTTGCACTGGAAACAGCTGATGGGGGATGGAAGGGGGAAACACGTTAGTAAGTAGCACTAAGAAGCATACAATTACTTAGAAAAGCCATTAAAAACACGTATCAGTTTAGACTGTGGCATTTTCTATGGCTCTCAGTAAATATTTCCCAAACAAAAAAGCCTCTAAGGAAAGGGTTACGAGGCTCTGAGGCTCATTACCTGCAAAGGCACTCCCAGAGTACATTAAAACACGCGGCGGCTGTGCACCAGCAGCAAGCGCAGCCCACTGCTTCATCAGGATCTCATCGGGTTTGCTCCACAGGTACGTTCCAACAGTTCCTACTCTGGCCCATCCGTACTCAAGGAGGGCTACACTTGGGGGGAGGCGGGGAGCAGACACCAAACCCAAACACACACACAAAAAACCCCACAACTAACCCACTTTGCTGAAAGCGGCACCGTATATTGGACTTGGTTGTCCTCTGATTCTTCAGCTACTGCCTCGCTGCCAAACTGCCACCATGCCTGGTGAACATTCATCCTCACCAGAGCCCAGGGAACAGACAGAAATTGCAATCACAAACTGACTCCAAGGATTCTCCCTGCAAATCAGCACTGTCCAGCATTTATTTATCTCCATACCCAATTAACAAATCACGTAATCACCTAAGAAAAGATATCTTTTCCCTCTCCCAAAAAAATACATTAGGTTAACTCCATAACCACTTAAGGGGGAAAGTCAGTGGCTTACATCATCTTGAACAACTGAGGTGGCCACACAGGGAGGTTTAAAAATAAATGTTTACATCTATTCTATGTCATGCTAAAACAAACACATTTCTCCTGCTGGCAGGAACTGGAGGACACCCAAAGGTCTGGGTTTTTTTCCTCCACCAAATATGTAATCCTCATTTTTCTTCCTACTGGCAAAGTATGTGCAACAGACAACTCCTGCCTGTTTCATATTTAGTATGTATAAAAAAATCCAAACTCCAAGTTATATTGGCCCAGCAATATTGTTTTTAAATTTGAATTTCCACTTCTGGACTGAGTCCAGAGTAACCCAAACTAACTAAGCTTTTGGACCACTGCGTGAGGCCCCGTGGAAATGACACAATCTCATCAGCAGTTACCGACTATCACAAAAGAAGGCAAAACTGATGGTTACGTGCTTGCCAGAGAGCTGGGTTCGCATTGTGCGGGCAATGGGATAAAGAGGGGTTACTATTTTAAACTGATGCAGCAGCAGCATAGGCAGTAGAATCTGGTGAAATTATATATTGACAGCAGCTCTTGACTGCTTTTGTCATGCATCTTACAGCTCAAGTGCTGTGCGTCAAACTATATATAACTACTTTGAGTGACTGCCCTTGTTTCATATTCCAGCACCCCACAAATGTAGCAGTAGAAACAAATGGGCATGTAGCACTTGTGTGGGTTGTTTTCTCTGCAGAGTTACTGCTATACTGCTGAAAGGGTGTTCAGCACAATACAGACCCATACACTCAGCTTAGCCTGGCCCCTCTTTCTTCATTCTCCAAACTGAGTCTTTTTGGAGTGCTCTTTCTACATTTTAGTTTAAGTCGATGGCTTTCTCGAGAGCTCTTATCTATTATAAAACCTTACAGCCTGCAAGATGACAAAAGCACTTCTATGTGATGGCCACAAAGAGCGCGTGCTCCATAAGCACAGCATGTGCAAAGGAAAACTAAGACTAAAGAGAAGAAAGAAGCCACAGTTGTACAGTAAGACAAAGCCAGTTTACTCCAAAGGACCCAGCACTTCTTTCCAATTGGGCACGAGCATTTCTAACTCACGCTCTGAGGTGGTACGCTAGGTCATACAGTGGAAGCCGGGGGAAGAAGAACTTAGAAGTGCAAAAACCACAAGCACAAGCCAGCACCCACTCTCCTCCAAGATACCAATCCTGCTCGCAAAGGCAGTTCTGAGAATGCATGCACACAGGAGTCTTGCTGCCCAGATCATGTGTAAGAGACTCCAAAAATTGACTGATGAATGCAGTGAAATGAAAGCTCTTGAAGAAGTAAAACCTACAGAAAAGGTCTGAGCTGAATTTATCCTCAAGGTCCAAGTTAAAGCCTGATGAGGGGCTTAACTTGGTGTATTCAGGATGTGGCTGCAGATATTGAGCAGTTCGTGAAGATTGCCTCGTGGCAATGTAATAAAAACAAGACCTAAGATTTGGACAAAAAAGAATATTTTTGTAAAAAGAAAATTCTTTATCCTCTCCAACTATAAAGCTAGTCTTCACCATCTGTTTCCTGGTTTGGCTAAGTTTTAGAATTTTTTTTTTCCCCCCCTCTTTCTGTTCAATGAGCACCCAGCTTATGGAGTACGTTGTTTTTAAACAAGCTCTGCTTAGGAGGAAGAAAAGGTTATCAGTTCATTGGTTAGTATAAAATTAGTATAATACTCACAGTACTCTGTCCACCTCTGTTGGTCATCCAGAATTCAAACACTGATTAATTTCATTATCCATAATATTAGAGGAAACACACACACTGCTTGAATAATTGCCCTGAACTCTGCCTCTACAAGCCATTAGTATTTATTTTTATATCTTACTTCCTCTTGCACATTACCATCTAGAATAGTATTTTCTTGCAATGGTTATGTAAGGGAACACCCAAGGTACTGACTTGCAAATACTCTACAGACCAAACTAGAAGCCTGCTCAGTATTTCTGAAGTGCACATTCCTGAAACCTCACTATACATATATGCAAGAGTACCAAATAGTCTTTTTCATTTTTGTGGGTTTTACAATCTTTTCCAATTAACTGTGTTGTTTTGCCACCACGACGGAGTATTGAGAGCATTGTGGAGTACTGTACCATGGCAGGATATCTGGACACATATGTTGTACTCATTAGGGAAGTCAGCCTAGGCATAGTTTTTGTTATAACAGATACACGTACCTTCAATACCAAGAGACGAGCCAAGTTTCTGCATAATAGCAGTTTCTAACTTGTTACCTACATTTTTCTCAGGTTAAGCCAGAAAGATATTGCCTGTGATTTATTCCTAGATCTGTGGGTCTTTTTTTTACCCCCAAACTAGAGAGCACCCTCTATATTCACTCTACACGGTAAGAAGTTAAGCGACCAACATCTTTCAAATTTAACCTCTTGGACAAAGAAAGTGCACTAGTCTTTGAGAGTTCAGCCTTTTCCGATGTTTCCCCTTGCTTTTCAACTAATATGGTACAAAGAAGAAGAGCAGAAGAGGTGGGTAGGAGAAATTATTCCACAAACACAGGTCAGATTTAACCCTCTCCAAATGAGATTAAAATGCAGAAGGAACAATCTGAAAAAGTTGAATTTTTAACACTTCCCCATACACTAGAACTTCTACCAGGAGTTGTTATTGTAAAGAAGAAAAATAACCACACTTAGGAATATCATGACATGCACTGCTATGGGACTTTCCTGCATTTTAAACCATTCTCCCAAACCAACAGCAGCATTTCTCCCAAATGGTAACGATAGTGGTACATGATCTGTGCCATGTTGCTATTTGCTGAACATCAGCTGGTTAATATTGCATGTTGTGCACAGATGTAGAGAAAGCTGGGGGTTTTAATCTCTATTCTTTGCTAGGGAATACAGGTCATGTAGGGAAGAAAGCCATCTGAAGTCCAAGTGCTTTTCATAGAACAGTGTAAAAGCTGTTCTTAAAGATCTGCTTTCTACCAGTTCCTTGCAACTTCACTTCATTTCTCTTCCTACACTGGTACTTGTATTTTCCCTCTCATTTGGTGTTCATGCAGTGAGGGACTTCAATGTTTCTTTGAAACAAAATGTAGGACTTTATTAGCTGCTGCTACACATCCGCAACAGATTATTCAACCAATTGCATTATCATCCAGTGGCAACAGCACACTTGTTCTCCACACACCAAGCCCCTCTCCAGATCAGAGCCTGACTCGCCCATCTACTCCCTCGGTTCTCTTGGAAAGACCTTTCTAGTATTATTAACATTTTGTAACAAATATAAAAGAAAGGAAATAAGACCTACATGCTTCCTTCTCTGGTAAAGAAATAATTTGGACATTATTGGTGCACACCTGAGCCAAGAAACACCCTTGCTTAATGGTCACCTCTCAGAGCCACGTACAAACACTCCACATAGCAAGAGCTCCACAGGATGGAGCATACACACAGGCAAAGCAGCTGTCAGAAAGTCCTAGAAGATATGAGTGAGGCTCCTTCTGCTAGGGTTGGCCATACAGGTTAAGAATAATCTTGATCAGAGGAGGGCTATGGAGCACTGGTCCTCCCTTGAAATACCTAGGCTGCAGGTAGCTATGAACTTACAGCCTTCTCCAAGTTCTTCAGACCTCCTCCCCACTCCATACAGGAAGAGAGGGGACTGTTACTTCCCCTTGAACTTGACATAATTTATGAACATCTGTCTCAAGATATTCCCTTCTTTTCCTTCCTTTCTCTCAGGAAAAGGGACAAAACGGGTCAATTAAAACTCATTTTCACTTTGAATCAAGATTTCTAGAGTGAATGATGAGTGCATAACCATAAAGTCCAACAACATATTAGACATATTAGAGGAGAATCTTGCAGCCAATACCTTAACAGCTACCCCTGTGTATCAAGATCAGATCAGGTCTTTGAAAAGATACAGACATTCAGAAGAAGGTCAAGTACATACATTAAAGAGCTATACAGGCAAAGGAAAAAGGGGTCTGGTGGTTAATCCACCTTATCAGGTGCTTCAAGTTACGGCTATCTATTTCATTGTTCTTTTAAGTTTTCTTGATGCATTTGCTTTTCAGTAATCAACGTCACCAGCACAGGAAACAAAAAGCTCTGGTTTATAGATACTAGAAAGAGTAGAGTCTGCTCCCATAAGTGTTTCAACTGCACTTATCTCCTCATGTTTCAAAAAAAAGAGATATGGCCACATTTTAGGTCACTGTGTTAAACTGCTTGTTCCTGTAAGTGAAGTCACTGCATTAAAAAGTCTTGAGAGGTACAGGGGTGGGGGAAGAGCACATGCGTTCACTATCTACAGTTCATACTGCAACCTAAAATAGCCTATCTATTACTATCAAGAAGACCTATTGGAGCTTTTCTACCTGATAATCAGAGCCGGGGGGGGAGCCCTCTGCCAAGGCCAATAAAATGCCAGCTTCCCAGAGAAAGACTCCTACATACCATACATTACATAAAAAGCTATGCAGCATAGTGAGCAGTAAGCAGTACTTACAGACAAGAGTATCAAGAAGTCAAGGTAGCTTACTTGAGCACACGGCAAGTTCACAGTAATAAGGATGTGGCTTTTGCAACAAAAACAGGTACATTATGTACTGCTATTATTTATTCTGCACACATCCACTCCAATGGCCAAAACTCCATCAATAATCATAGAATCATTTAGGTTGGAAAAGACCTTTAAGATCATCAAGTCCAACGGTTAACCTAACACTGCCAAGTCCACCACTAAACCATGTCCCTAAGCACCACATCTACAAGTCTTTTAAACACCTCCAGGGATGGTGACTCAACCACTTCCCTGGGCAGCCTGTTCCAATACTCGACAACCCTTTCCGTGAAGAAATTTTTTCCTAATATCCAACCTAAACCTCCCCTGGCACAACTTGAGGCCATTTCCTCTCATCCTATTGCTTGTTACTTGGGAGAAGAGACCAACACCCATCTCACTACAACCTCCTTTCAGGTAGTTGTAGAGGGTGATAAGGTCTCCCCTCAACCTCCTCTTCTCCAGGCTAAACAACCCCAGTTCCCTCAGCCACTCCTCATGAGACTTGTTCTCCAGACCCTTCACCAGCTTCATTGCTCTTCTCTGGACACACTCCAGCACCTCAATGTCTTGTAGTGAGGGTCCCAAAACCCAACACAGTATTCAAGGTGCGGCCTCACCAGTGCCAAGGACAGGGGGAAAATCACTTCCCTAGTCCTGCTGGCCACACTAGTTCTGATACAAGCCAGGATACTGTTGGCTGCCTTGGCCACCTGGGCACACTGCTGGCTCATATTCAGCTGGCTCTTGACCACCATCCCCAAGTCCTTTTCCACTGGGCAGCTTTCCAGCCACTCTTCCCCAAGCCTGTTGCATTGCATGGGGTTGTTGTGACCCAAGTGCAGGACCCAGCACTTAGCCTTGTTGAACCTCATACAACTGGCCTCGACCCATCAATCCAGCCTGTCCAGATCCCTCTGTAGAGCCTTCCTACCCTCAAGCAAATCAACACTCCTGCCCAACTTGGTGTTGTCTGCAAATGGTGGATAAATGGCTCAAGAGGGGCAAAAAAACCCAACATTATTTACCTTTTTGATTGAGAAACCATGCATTAATGTGTTTTCAATGATCTTGGCTGATTTACAGTGGAAACTCAGCTGCATTAGACAAAGTATTACCAGTAGGTTGTGAGAGGTGATCCTTTCCCTCTACTCAGTGCTCATGGGACCACACCTGGAGCACTGTGCCCAGTTCTGGACTCCTCAGTATAAGACAGACATGGACATACTGGATTGAGTCCAACGAAAGGACTCAAGATGATGAAGGGACTGGAGCACCTCTCCTATGAGGAAAGGCTGAGAGAGCTGGGACTATTCAGCCTGGAAAAGAGAAGGCTCAGGGGGATCTTATCAATGTGTATAAATACCTGAAGGGAGAGTGCAAAGACGACGGAGCCAGGCTCTTTTCAGTGGTGCCCAGTGACAGGACCAGAAGCAATGGGCACAAACTGAAACACAGGAGGTTCCCTCTGAACATCAGGAAACACTTTTTTACTGTGAGAGTGACTGAGCACACACAACTAGGGAGGTTGTGCAGTTTCCATCCTTGGAGATATTAAGAAACTGTCTAGACATCGTCCTGGGCAACTGGCCCTGTCTGTGCAGCAGGGTTGGACCAGATGACCCCCAGAGGTCCCTTCCAAGCTCAACCATTCTGATCCTGAGAAACTGCAATACCACTCCTGGTAATTTCCAGAAAAGTACCTCTGTTTCCCCTGTTCATAAGAGCCGGGCAACTCTCCCCCTGGACAATCAACTACTGGATACCCTTATGATTGACTGACAAAAGGTCAAATTCAGTACTTAAACTCAACATGGTTAGGACATTGGAGCATGGAGAGGATGAACATGGAGAGGACATTGGTTGGTTGGGTGTGGTGTGTTTGGTTGTTTGGGGTTTTTTTGGGGGGGTTTTTTTGGTTTGTTTGGTTGGTTTGGTTTTTTTTTTTTTTTTTCCCCAGGGGGGGGGGGAGGTTAGCTTGTATTTAGGCAACAAGGCAGATTTTGAAAGTTTAATTCTGCCTAAATGCTTACAAATACCTCTTTCCTCACAGCTGCAGTGATTTAAAGCTACCTGTTAAATTAGGGCAAGCTTATTTCACTACTCTTAGATCAAACTTCAAGAGAACCTAACCAAACAAAGGAAGCAAACTTTTCAGTGTCTTAAAAGTGTGCCCAGGTGCAACCCAAAGAAACCAAGTGCATCCATAGTTTCTTCCACATCAATATGTATGATGCTTCTCCATTCATTTTTAAACCATGGAAAACAGGACATTAAAGATGAGCAAAAGTTCAATTTTGAAGTCTTGTTTAGACAACATCTCTCACTTTAATCTAGTTCAGTAACTGTGATGTAATTTAAAACAGTTCAGTCAATTTGGGGCATGCCTACAACATGGCAGTTGCAGCCCTCTTCTCAGAGGCAGGACCAAACTGGTCTAGGGTTCAACTGCACCGCAGCTGTGTTTGGCCACATCTCTAGTACAGACTGCCATCTTGGGGAGTGGAGAAGAGTGGCACAAACCAGACGTATTATAATCTGCTTTGATCAAAAAGGTCCAAACCAGCCCCCACCTAAATCACCCGTGAGTCACAATCAAACGTAATTAATTGAGAACTGAATTCAACACCTTGTCTCTGCGGGGCTGTAGCACAACTTCATAAGCCTGTTGCAGCAGAAGGGTCACATCTTCACAGCCAGAATTATGGTATGTTTTTAAACACTCATGTTATCACATATGATTCCTGCCCCAGTCCAAAGTGCAAACTAGCATTTAACCTCTCTCCTTCCCCACCATTTATTAAATATAAATTCTTCTTTTCAGCAAGACCAAAGGAGTAAAGGCTGTTGGCAATGTATCATCTACGAAAATAGTTAGTCTTATAATTAGCAGGGAATACAAAAGACTTTCTTTTCATTTGACTAATCTGTGCCCAGTACCGCAGACAGGAAGGTACAAACTGTATCTGTTTAAGTGTAAAAAAATATATACAACTATATTTAACATTTAAATTACTTTAAACACAACTGTTTGCATACTAACAATCTTATGTACATTCAGTTTTAAACAATACCTCTTTAATATCCTCTTCTTTTGTTAAACAAGTTTTATTTTCCTCCCAAAATACCCAATGTTACTTTAAAATTCCGGAGGGGAAAAAATTTGAGCTATATAGAAAATAGCAAGATGTCTTACAATTGTAATGTATCATAGCACATATTTTTCATAAAAACAACACATCATTCAAAAACTGAACCACTGTAAAAGTTCCCGTAAGTCCAACAGGACTGTCTTTAAAAGCTTACTTTGGTTAACAGCAAATCATTCTTAAACAATTAAGGAAAAAATATATATTCTTTTACCACCTCTACAGATGCATTTCCTTGGCATATTGTAGCAATCCATATATTTTTACAGATGAGCACTGCAGTTGTTCAGCACTCTTTATTTGTACTGTGATTTCAATAAAATGGATTATATATCAGGTTGGATTGATTTATAATTAAATTAGTCCAACTTCCTAAGACCTCTGAATAAGAGAACTCTCTTTCTAAGACTTCCTAAGATCTCTGGATATCAGAGAAAGAACGGCAACGCTACTACTTCTTCCTCACAAGGCTGATCTCATACAGTACTCGCAACTGCATCGCTAAGTTGCATGAAACTGCTGTTTCCCTGCTTATCTTTCCTGGTCAGGAGAGTAACACAACTTTTGCTGAGCTATACATACGCTGATACCCAGCCAGTTGCACCAGCCCCCGAGCATTCAGACAACCGAAGTGCCACTGGACTTTACGGCAATGCAATGATTTCCTCTGAGTCATTATGCATATTTCAGGTCACGCGTGACTTCTGTATCACTCATTTCCAGGGGAATAAATGCCCTCATCTTTTGGCCAGGAAGAGGAACTTGATCTTTATCTTTCTTCCCTCCTTGCACCATGAAACCCTCTGATCCATCAAAAATCACAAACAAAAAGGCAAAAGTGTAAGATTCTCCAGGAAAAGAACACCGCATTAGTCACTATGCATCAGTTAAGCTGAAAAGTAGAGAATTCTGACCGATGAGCAAAGGCACTTGGTAACAGTCCTGTGAACAATAGTCAATGAGTCAACAATTTCAGTCTCGTGATCCAACTGACCAGCAGCGAGGGCTCTGCGGAGGAAGATTTTGTGGACGATGTAACAGAGGATTTTTTAGCACCTTCCTCTTGAAAAGGAATTGTTGCACTGTTGTGGAGGTCTGTATTCATAAAACACCTGCTGCCTCGAATATAATCCGTTCCCCTCACCAACTGCTTGTCAGACACTGGCCTTGAGAGGGGATATTGTGTGGAGGGGCTTTCTTCAATGATTGGGGGTATCCTTTCATTACTGAAGTACCTGCAGAGGACATCTTCACCTGTACAAACAGGAGGAGGAAAACCAATTACTGCCGACTTCAGAACCCTCCATTAACACTTTCTATTTTTATAAAAAGATTTTGGTTACAATTCAAATTACCGAGATTTTCGTTACCTTTCATAACACACCTGGACATAAGCAGCTGTCAATAGATTTATGGCTTTTTGCATCTTTAGTATTTTTTTTAAGCAACACGAAGAACAACAAAATAAATTCACACACAGAGAGGATACCGTTTGACTGTTAAATTCCAGATTCACACACACAAGAAAACTGCTAGTACAGACTACCTTCATGCATATCATTATCATAGTGAGACCTAACAAACCTTCAAAGACACTGACAGACCAGAGTTGAATCCATGTGTATCTGAATGTAACTCATGACTAACTTAAAAGCTACAAATATTACTCTGGACAACAGAAATGAATTTTGCAGATAAAGATATAAGCACTTCCCTGGTTTTGACCATCGATTTGTGATGCTTTCTGTGTTTTTACTCTTCCCTAGACACCTGATCATGGCAGCTACTGCTAGAGACATCCTACTGGGCTAGACAGGCCTTTGTTCTGACCCCATACAGCCTACATACAAGCCTGCAGCACTTAAGTACATTTCAAGCATTAAAAAAAGCCAACACAAAACCAAAAGCAAAACCAAACAAAAACCCATACACACAAAAACCAGCCCTGCCCCCTGGTGATCGTTCTCTTAGACTTGTGACTTAACTTGTTTCTAATATCCCTCCAGGTTGATGCTTCTTGTTATCAGCTTCTATTTTTGCATTAAAATAATAGAATTCAGTTTCTATTTTCTCTAGAATTACACATTAGCTTTCATAACTGATTTCAAGAATAAACTAAATAGTCATCCTTTATTTCCCACTCTAACAGGACTCTCAGCCTTTCAGATGCAAAAGGAGGGGAAGGAGAGAAGGGCAGTGGGGGAAAGAATAAAAGCCACCCAACCTAACACCCAACATTACGAGCTTCTGTATCTCTCCCATTCTGTGACATCTGCAGAATATGTTGTTTTCTAACAGCAGTCACAGCAAAAAGCAACTCTTAAAAGGCCCTACATTTTACTTTTGAGAACAAGCTTGCTTCTACAACAGCCTCCACAATGAGCTAAAGAAAGACTTATCAAAAAAGCAGTTTTATGATCAATACTATATGCACAAGAAAGGGAAAGGGGTGTGTGTAAGATCAAAATGGTAAACCTGTCCTATAAAGAGACAAGTACAGATCTGCCCCAGTCATTCTAGCTACTTTCAACGCTCACAAGAATTCTAAGGCAGCACAATGAAAGTTTGAGCTCCAGCACTGAATAACCTCACAAATTTCACAACTACCATCTGGCATTCCTGCTAAAACCAACAACTGTCATCTTGGATCAGTTCAGCGATATGCAAACACTAATCCTCCATTCCTAATTTAAACAATTCCATCCAGTTTACCCCAAGGAAATTTTGGAGAGGAAGGGAAGAGAAAGAGGGACGAGACCTAAAACCTTGCCTTTTCTCCCTGGTGCTCGTGGCCTAGAGAAGGGTTCTGCAGCTGCTATCCAGCTCCCATCAGCAGGCATTGACAAAGGACGAGGTTTTCCTAAAGGCAACATAGAAGGTTATGAGGAATCACATTAAGTTTAGGAAACCAATTTTTAAATTGGTAACTTTTCACAATTAAGCAAAAGGGAGAGATACAGCAATAAGGAGATAAAATTGCAGAAAAAAAAAATTCAGGATACTTCCACTGGTGAAATATAAGAAAGCAATGTGCTGAGACTGAACAGCCACACTCTCACTCATTTACAGCAGCAGTGGACATAATGACCAAAAGTTATCACCAAAACACACAGGGAAATGGCCAATCACAGCAGCAGAGCCCAGCTGAATGACATTCATTAAAGAAGTAACAGCATTTAAGTGAAATTATTTCAGATGTGGAATTTCATTCACATTCACAATTTGCACAGACTGCCCTTAATATCCATCAAGCCTAACGAGCAGTTTTTTTAACACAAATCATTCCAAACTGACCAAAGCGTTTATTGTAACAGCAATAATGAAAGTGGAATGAACTCACCATAGGACTGTGTTTTTTCCCTCATCTTGGCTGGTAAGATATTTGCCTCCATGGGATACCCAGGCAACTGATCCGAATCAGCAATAGTAAACCTTCGCCTTCGACTCTCCTGATCCAGAAAAGAATTGGGAGACTCGGCGCCCTTAGACCCAGGTAGTGGCTGACTGAGTTTGTTGCCTCCTCCATATACAAAACTCCCCTTTTCATCTCTGAAAGGACATTTCACTTCAGTTAGTAGCTTAAAAGAGTTTCACGCTACAGACATGAGTAGGTTTGAAAGATACTTCTGGCACCCAGTCATGCTCCTGACAACTGGCATTGTGCTGCAAACAAGCTGAAAAAAAACAAGCTGGGTGATGGAAGATGTTGTGGTTTAGCCTGGCAGGCAGCTAAACACCACATAGCCATTCGCTCACTCCTCCCCTCCCCAGTGGGATGGGGGAGAGAATCAGGGGAAGAAAAAAAAA
>VYZW01038036.1:94231-118612 GCA_013401315.1 Balaeniceps rex
AAAGGCATCTGAAGCTAGATATAATTTTGTGACTCTTTAGGAAAGATAGACAAACTGAAGACATCCACATAATCCACCAATGTGCTTGAAATGTAATGATTTAAAGAAAAGACCAAGGCATTCTAAACTCAGCTGCTAAATCTATATGCTTGGTTTTATGCCGAGAGATTTTATTTTATTTTAAGAACTGAGCACGCAGAAACATGAAAAACAGGGAGAGAGCAGGTCAAGGTAGGTCCAGCTTCAGTAAAGTTGAACTCTCTCCCCCAGCCCCAGTACTGCCCCAAAGACTGCAGTAATACAACTTCTGTCTCTCTGTCAGGAATTAAATGACAGTAGGCAAGCTCTCCTCTCATATGAGTCCTCCAGCAAAAGGTCAGAGTTTCTGTGCTGGGCTATCTACACGTAACCTGAAGTGTCAGGGCAGGCCAGGAAGCATGCCTTGCCTGAAAACTCTTTTGTCCATCACCTTCCCAGGGCAGCTGGCAGGGTTCTGGCATGAGTCAACATGGACTTGAGAACAAACAAAAGCTAGCCATACCATACACCCACCCCACCCCTCGCCTTTTGTGTACACAGGTCTGCATTTTTATAGCTTACACCGCAGGATAAAAAATAAAGTTGAATGAATTGACTCTCCCTTCCCTTCAGTGGGAACACTCCTGTTTTATACAACTTGCAAGTTTAACAATTTAAAACAAGTTCTTTTCTATGCTAACTCCAACAACAGTTACTTAACTTGCTAATAAAAAAACAAAACCACACACGAAACAGTAGAAAAAAAGTCTTCTTGCGATGTGCAGTCGGATTTAAACAAAACCAAAAACATAACCCCACAACAAAACCAGGGATGACATCCGTTCATGTTTTGGGAACAACTCTGATCTATGTGGCACACAATAATCTTCTAATAATATAAACTACCACGATCGTAATAGATTTTGCATTTAAGCATAAGCTTAAGCAATCCTATGCATTTAAGCAACTAGAAGTCTGCGAGATCTGCAATTTCCTCAGGCTAATCTGCACAGAGCTTTAACAGCAATCCAGCTCAGAAACAAGTGTAATAAAGGAGTTTTTTGTTCAGTCGTGCATGTTCATTTGCATACCGAGGAGAATATGGAACAGCTGGTGGAGGTGGTATGTACAGATCCAAAATGGCTGGCTTCTCTTTTTTCAGTGAGGTATCCACGGTGCTTTCTGGTGACTGGGTTGAAGTTGGCGGAGGACTGGTCTGAAATGTTAGACAGCTATCAAACATCTGAACACTGATTTATCATTCACAAAAAGGTAATTCAATAATCAATAGTACCATTTCATCCCCTAGTGAACTACTATTTCTATGCTTAATAAACACATTAAAAACTCTTAGCATTTACATTTTCTTCCACCTCCAGTTTTGGCTAGCTTTGCAGTCCCTCCTACAGAAATCCTATCACAGGTAATGCATTGCTCAAGAATATTTTGCTCTTTCGTGTTCTATTTTTCCTGCAAATTCCACAGAGAGAAAAGGCAACAGAGACAAAACCCCTTCTTCTATTTTTAGATCCATCAAAAGAATGCAATTTGTTAAATACAGATATGATCTGCAACACTTACAAAGCCAGCTCACACTACCTTTATTCCACACAGTCCAATGCCAGAAGCAAAGGAAAAATATATTTGGTATTGCAAGTTTGCCATCTTGCTCTTTGTGGCTCACTTCCGTGTCCCCAGCATCTTGCCAGGCTCCTGTCTGCCTCTAGGAGAGCAAAGGCTTGCAGAACCCTTTCACCTTTGCCAGGCAAGAGGACTGCACTCTCTCCTTTTTGTCAAGGACCTGCCCAGGCCTTCACTCTGGCCACTCAGTTAATGGTACCTCTGCACAAGCATCTGCTTTTTACTAGTCAGTACCCTGGAGCCCAAAACTATCAACAGGCTTCTCCAATCACTCATTCCCCCAAGGAAACGCTGCTTGGCACAGCCTATATCCCAGCCCACCTCAGCTCTTCACGCCGGTAACACAGTCCTTGCTTTGGGTAACCCTGGAAAACTCACAGGGTGGTATTTTTTTCTCCTTTGGCTCTGATTAAATGACAGGCACGATGCCACAAAAACAAGACACAGGCATTGGTGAAAGGAAGGACAAGAAAGGAGTCAAGTGTGCATCTTCTACCCAGTTTGAGAGAAATCTGCCTGCATCAAGCCTTGCGATAGCCACTGGCATTTCACAGGTTGATAAATTATCCTCACAGCTGTAGGGAGACCTGTGTCAGAACAGGAGTAGGAATGGGAACTCTCCCTGGTTTTCTTTATTTCAGGTAATCAGTTTAGATTCAATTAGGTTATTTCCTCCTGTAAGCATTAAGCCCTAAGCTTCCTAATACAACAAGCCATTCCTCAACATGGTTATTTAAGAGTTATTAACATCACTTTCCCTGCCTGCTCATTACCCAATCCACGAATTGCCCGACAACCAAATCTTATTTAAACAAGTAGTTTAAATAACTTCTTGAAAAACACTCACTCTTTTTCACCCTTCACCAGACTAAAAAGAGCACAAATATATGAATAATCTAAGTTTTATTTCAGCAAAAAACATATTACTCTCCTAAATAGAGGAAGCATTTATTACTCCATGCTGATGAATTCCATACATATCAGTGGTTCCAGCAGTTTTGCCTCAGATAAGTTCTCCCAGTGGCACACAGACTGATTAAAGTGCTCAACACACCTAGTCCCTTTGTGTATCAAGAGCACATTATCTGGGGTTTGAAAGGCAAGAACAAAAAAAGAGAAAGAAGAAAAAGGCAAGAACATTTTCCCTTTTATCTAGGAACCAGAAGAGGACAGCCATTTCACCTAACCTTCCCTGACCTATACTTAAACATGAGTACCTGGAGCATTTCTGGTATTTCTCTTTTTCAAGTTGCAACCAAGGCATTCCCATCCCGGCATTACAGTTGAGCTGGCAGCCTCTCACCTGCACCAAGGGTGGTTTCCAGCGCAGGTTCTTTAGTGGCGCAGGAGTGAAATGGAAAGAGCCAGTAGGACGTTTCTTAAGCAGCAGCCTAACTCCAGCAGGATTCTCTCGCAACTTTGCCACCAGATTTTTTAGTTGCCATCCAACCTGGAAGGGAATAAAGACATCTTTTATTTTGTATTGCTTTTCTGAAAGCAAACAAACAAGAAAAACCCTAATCCTCCATGTCAAACTGTCTGTTTTAACATGAACCTAAAGAGAGACAAGAAATCCAAAAAAGCCAGAATGAAGAAAAAACTGGAAAGCTCCTTTTTTGGAAGGTGCTTCTTTGTTTTGTTTCAAAGAAAGATCTCTACTTAAGCGGTAAACTAAAGACTGAGATATCAAGCAATGCTCTTTATACCTCAGCTCTGGTCCTAGAAGGATGCATGGATGTGCTCAAATTGAGTTACACAGGGATTCACAGTGAACTACTACTGTCATGTTTCTTTCTCACATCGAAAGGCATTGCTTACCTGTGCTAAGCAAAAACATAATCATCTTATCGAAGTTCTCAGATGCAAACAATTTGACACATACTTGCGGGGTTTTTTTTAAGCTGGTTTTATCTGCATTTCAGTAGATTGTAACAATGCATTTTAAAGCAGGCCTTAAATACAACACAAAGTATTTTAATATGATGCACACAGCATTTAAACATTAAATACTGCATATTTATTTTACCAAAATATTGCAAAGAATAAAATTTGTCTTGAAAACAGAACGTTAAAAAGCCTCAAAGATTTCAACAGGAAAACACCAGAACTAGCCCCTAACTCCAACCATCCAGAACTTGTGGGGAGCGAGCTTTGCAGAGCAAGCAGAGGGGAAGGTCAGTAAGGCTGTTTGTTACTAACCACAGTTTGCCGATTAACCTGGATCACTTCATCACCAGCATGAATCTTCTGAGATCGATCAGCAGGCGACTATAAAGAGGAAAACAAGAGACGTGCTTCAGCAGGTTTTCTTCCCTCCTATAACCCCCACCAAGCTAAGTCAAAGGTTGTATCTATAATGAAGAGCATTGCTGCAAATTTTCACAGCAATGTACAGATGTATGTAAATCATACATTACATCTGTTGATGACTTGAGAAATGCAAACGAATTTATCTTAGGATTTATTTTTTATACTGGGAGAACTACAGGAAAGGGAGAAGGCATAGCCTACATCTGACACAGGCCAAACAGTACTTAATTCATGGGACGGTCTCCACTGTCCTTTTGCCTCCAGTTTGTACTGTGGTTTGAGACAGCAGTGGGAGAGGACTGAAGAGAAGACTTCTAACACAGCAACTGTTTTAAACTTAGCTTTCAAATAAATGTATACTGATTAAAAAAAGAATACACTAAGATTTTGAATGTACAGACCAAAGGACCAAAAACTCTCCAACCCACAAAACAGATCCATTGCACTTTCCCTTTTTGCTTCCTAATGTAAATAAGAGCTACCAACTTTAATGTGAAATTACCTGCCTGCATCATCAAGGTCAACAGATAAAAATACATGTTTGAACATATAAAGTGTCCATAGACAGGTATTTTTCAAATACCTATCTAATAATAATACACCTTAAAATACAATTTTCTTGGAACAAAAACCAAGCCCTGGAAACCATTAGTGAGGAACAGCTAAACGTGTCAATATTTATTTAGGTTTATCTACAGCTGCAGTTACTAAAAACACACTTTCTGCTGTAACACACCAACTCTGACCAGCCTTCACAACACCCAGAGCACACAGGCATGCTACAATGGTATATTGCACTCCGGGACAACTTCTCCACCCACTTCCCCCACCCCATGAGTAACAACCTGGCAACAAGCCAGCTCTTCCTAGTGACTCCAGAACTAAGCACTTGGATTAAGGACTCCCTTCTCCTCGTCATCACACCTTCAGAGCTCAAGTAACTTTTATTAGGAGGAACTATAGGAATAAACAGTGCAACAAGGGAAGGAAACATGGGGGAATTTGTGGGAGGCTCCAGCTATCATGAGTAACCCCATTTCTTCATTGTCTTCTTGCTTCCTGAGAGGAAATGCCTCCATGGAAGGCTGCATATATATGAGTCAACCAAGATCATGAAAAAATGCTGGGCCAAAGTCAAGTTTGTGAAAAACAAAGCTTGTTCCAAGCTGTCCTTTGGGCGATCAACAGCCCGTCTGGGGGAGGGTGGAGAACCCTTGCACAGAGGACTCCTACAACAAGTGCCAGCTAGCACAGCAGACACTGCAATTGCATTGTGAGAACGGGGGAAAGAGCAAAGTTTAGATCTAGGCCAACGTGATGCAGGAAGTCACAAGTAGGACGGCACAACTCAGGAATCCCCTTAGCTGACTGCTGTCAAATGCATGGACTTTCCCAGTCCTTCCAATGTACAGTACTGTTAATTTTGGGGTGCCATTCCATTGCATTCCAATACACCGGCTTCTGTGGATAGCTACTAAAATACCATTCCAAACCTAGCTAGACAGTTGAGCTAAGACCCAGCCTCGGTCATCTAAATGATCCCACGCCACCAGAAAAACATCAATTGTTTGCAGATCTCTGTCACTTGTCAAGTTTTGTTGCTCCAAAGGAAAGAGCTTCCCCAAAGGAAGAACCAGTGTTCATAAAAAAAGCAGACATTTAGGTCAACTCCCAAAGCTATAGGAGCAATACAGCCCCACTCCTGGCCTCCAAAATGAGATCTATATGTACAGGCAGCTTGTCGGCAGTCAACATTACATTCTTCCACGTTTATCGGATGCTGAAATTGCTGTCAAAGTGGACTTGGTCTCTGTTGCAGATCCTACACAGAGTTATGCCAGGGCAATAGCATAAAAGCTACAAAAACTTTCAGTTTTCACTCTTAACCGCAAGCACAGATTTCCACTTACTCCTCCCTGGCCCCTGGACTTGGAAGGGGTACAACTAGAACCACTGGTTCTTTCCTATTCACACACACCCCCCCCAAAAAAAAAAAAAANAACACCACAGCATCACCCGCCAGCCTCAGCTGCTGGCCAGAGGTCCACTGCAATGACTGCCCAGAAGCCTTTAATAAAGTCTCAGCTACAGAGAACTCAATGTAAGATTAAAACAAGCAACCATCCGCAGCAAAAAATACAGTTGCCTATCATGCCGACCATTTCCTTCCAGCAGACCGCTCTTAAAGACTTACTTTTTCGTAGTCTTTTTACACTGCAAGGTAATTTTGTCACTGGACAGCTCATTGATTTCATTGCTCATTACTGAATTTAGCACACTACAACCTGAATGTTCCCATTAGGGGAGACTGCCTTTGCCAGTGGAGAGCAAATATGTTCAAGACTTTGTTAAGCAAGATACCATAAGCGTTCAGAACAGCAGATACAGTAACTTATTAAAGCAATTATTTTAATGCCAAGTGTTTGAACTAACTCATGTACTTGCAGAAACTGGTTTAATTAGACTAACAGTGAAACACGCAAACACAAAATATTTACAAACTGTGGATAAACAAATGACACATCATACAGTATTTAAAGCAGTAATATCACGAAAGTTGTATGTAAAACAAAGTAGTGAAAAAGTCAAACTCAATCAAAGCTACTACCAGATAGCCTGGGTTAATCTACATTTACTTCACTTACGTTTTCTGTAGTTCCAGTAATTACATGTAATCCATCGTAAGTTGATTTGATGTACATTCCCTAAATGTAAGTAGAAAATGAAAAACAAGTTTAAAGGCAAAAAACCCTTATAACTTATCTGATTAAACAACTGTTGGCAACAGACTCAAAACATTATTAAGAACACTTAACAATTAATATATTTTCCCTAGAAAAGTGTGTGGTCTAATATTACAACATTCTAAACCTCTTCACAGATCACTTTTACTGTAATTAATTATAATATTTATAATGACTTAAACACCTAATATATGGAATGCAATTTAGAAACCCTGTCTGGTTGGTAATACCAAACACTACTGATTTTGCTGCGTTGTCGGTCTTTGGCCTTGAACAAAAATTTATTTCCTTACTGCCCAGCCTGCATTAGAGAATTACAGGTTTTACTAGATGGCCACCAGCTCTCTCCATACAAAGCACACTTACACAGGTGGGCTACAAATATTGCCTACGTGTTCTTTTACAATTTCTCTTGGCAAGTCAATATACAGACTGCCTTGTAACCACAGTGCTGACATAAGCAATAAAAGCTCTGGCAGAACTAAGTATTTGTGGCTGTATATGTTAATGCTGAGTGTGAATGCAAGGAAACCCTCAGATGAAGTGGGTGTTGACCACATGAACACCAAATTAAAAATCACCAACAGGTTATTAACTAATAATTGCATAGATTTCCCCACAAGAGGTGACCAGTACATTGGTTTCATCATTTATGAACAAATACATCTCTACTTTTCCTACCCACATCTGTTGTTAGAAGCACTCACACTGAGCTGTACAGAACTTGATGTTATTCAGAAGTCGTAGGCAGCTTATCTGCCTGAAGTTACCACACTCGCTTAGAAGTACAAAGAAAAATACAAGATTTTTTTGCCCCTTCCTCTCCAGATAATTCCCTTCCCGGTTTGCCTGTCAGTATCCAATTGCGTGCATTAACAAAGAGGTCCCCATAATTTCAAGAATGCATGACTGATTCAGTCAAATCCAGTGGCCTAGGTAAAACTATATAGCGCAGTAAGACTGTAAAGCTTGCCCTAAAAGTGTTCATCTCCTCTGCCTTCAGGGCCGGGGGGGGAATACAAATGCTCTTCAGAATTTAAATTCCCTCCAACTCATTCTAACATGTTTGTTCCCCAGCCAGAAAATCCACCATGATTTCAACCTCAATTTCTCATAACCAGCACTCAGCTAAGCAGCATCCACGGAATGAACTAGATTCAGTAATGTTACACAGCCACCGAACATTTAAAAGGATTTCTCATATTCCTGCTAATAGCAAACCTCAAAAATCCTCATATTCATCTCAGTCTTGCTATAAACACACATAAAAAGATGTCTTTCAAAACACAAACATCATTTCTTATCACCTTCTCCTTCACCCAGCCCCCCCTATAAAAACAGCTGTTTAAGGTAACCTGCAAAAAATAAACCAACTGATTTCACAAGCATCTGTAAATTCCCCAATATCTTGGTTCAGACACAAATCTGCAACAATTTACCATCAAAAATTATATTTCTGATCAAACCTATTAACGTGCATACCCATCTCTGGCAGCCACTCCAGCACACCGCCTGACAATTAACCTTCAGAGTTCCTCCCCATGCCCCTTTCTGTTCCCCATAGGATATTACTGGTTTTGAAATACCTTGCTATACACGCACATGCAGTGGCTCACAAGACTACCTATTAAACACTGGGGACATCAGGACACTCCAGAATCTGTTCTTACCAGGCCTTCTCCAGGTTTAATGTTGATTAAATGAACCTCCTCCAGACACGCACACTGGCTCATCAATGGATCTGTAGTTGATCGGATGGCTTTATCGCAAATACCATTTAAAGTCTTGGCCTACAATGAGAACATACAAAAAACAGTTACAAAATTTCTCTCCTGGCTTCCTCCTCTTTCAGTTTGCAAAAATGGAAAGGGAACGAGTTCTAAAACTTGGTCCACTAATAACAGGTAGTTAAGAATCACTGAAATAGAAGATTCATTTGTACAGATCTATTCTACAGCATGTTTACCTTCTTACTGTAACCTAGTACAAACAACCTGTTTCCATTACTACCACCCCATCATCACTGATAGATGCCAACACATTCTCTGTTTAAAAAAAATAAACACACAAAATATAGCAGAAAATTGGGTTTGGGGTTTGTTTGCTTTAACCAAAACATAACCCATTAAAATATTGAAACATTCTGATGATTCCTTGTGAGAACAATTGACAATTTTTCACATTGTTCTTTATTTCTGCTATGAGAATAAAATTGGCCATGTGTCAGAAAAAGCAAGGTGCTGGCCACTAACTTATCTGCACGAAGCTTTACAGTATAAGGTAGGACATCTAGCACTTCAGCGTTTCAGCATTACTTCTCTCCAGCACGCCTCCGAACTGACCTTTTCTGGAATGCTTACGCAGGCAAGGTTCATGTTTCCTTTTGACCAAAACATAATTGATCCTAAGCCAACATTATAACTAAAGGTGAATTCTGACCTTGCGTGTGTGTCAGTAAAGTCAGAGGCAGAATGGCTTTGTCTTGTAGAACTTTTACCTAGCAGAATGGCTAATTAATCAGAAAAAAAAAAAATCATAGTCCAAAAATTTGTGCCCTCCCTACACTCACAAATTTCATTAATGCCCCACAGTGTGTTTTGGGTCTTGATGTTAACTGAAGCAATGCTGAAACTCGAAGTAGGTTACAAAAGTTTAAAAGGAGAGGGGAGGGAGGATTAGTACACTGTACAGTAGTTCGTTATACACAATTTGGGAACCAGCAAGGTAAGCCACCTTTCACAAGGGGTTTGAATCCTTCACTCAAAGTAGACATATGTAATTACACGACAGGGGGAGCTGTCTCGTAGGAAGACATTGGTTTGGATTACAATGGTCCTTGCAAACAATAGTTTCAACGTTTTTTGTTTTGTTTTACATCAGATTTACAGAGCAGCAATAAAATAAATCAAAACAATGCTTAAGTGTGAATGCGAGGAACTGCTCAAACAAGGGAACTCCAAACAACAATACCTACTTCCAGAGTGGGTGTGCACAAATGGAAAAAGAAAGATGCAAAAAACTCCCTTTTACGTGGTCTCTTTATTTACAGACAAGATTATTTTTAGTTATTGTGCTACTAAATTCCTAAGCATCTATGAGCTAGCGGAAGGCGTTATCAAAGAGCACAGCCTGGTTCATGTCAAAAGCAGGAAGCGATGATTAACTGTTACAAAATATAAAAAGCATTCCATTACGCTCCTCGTTTGGTCACAAGGCTGCTCCAAACAACCCTGAAAACTCAAGCTCAAGTACAACCAGAGACAGAACTTCAGTTCTGTGGCAGGGCAGTTCTTTTACATGAAGAAGCTTAATAAGGCATAGTGTGTGCTTATTAAGGCACTAAATGCACATCACAGGCATAATTGGTTTATTTAGCCTACGATGATTCTGCAGTACTACCCCTCCCTTGAAAATCTGAGGTCTAAATCCTCTTGAAAAAATAGCTGTGCAGTGAAACTTTACGGAATACTTGACTCCATGCTATTACACACACTACCCCCGTCTGTTCAGATTTCATTGATTTCCTCTACAGTAAAGAATATTCACAAAATGGCCCACAACAATGTTTACTTGCATGATATGCTTGTATGTGTGGGATTGGAAAGCTGTTGTCAGTACAGTCGGCATAGAAGCCACCAAAGTAAATGTGAACGTAAGCAGCTGAGTTTCAACAGAAACATGTACTTACTACAGTCTGAACTTTATCTTCCATGTCAGCCACAGCGCAGTCCTAAAAACAAAACAAGAACAAAAGTCCTACATTAACCAATAAACAT
Organism: Balaeniceps rex; assembly: GCA_013401315.1. Taxonomy (NCBI): domain Eukaryota; kingdom Metazoa; phylum Chordata; class Aves; order Pelecaniformes; family Balaenicipitidae; genus Balaeniceps; species Balaeniceps rex. The sequence continues at coordinate 104,721 of VYZW01038036.1, forward strand.
GTAAACACATAATCGCTGAAAACTCTGCAAAACTGCCACTTTAACCTCGAACTGAAATAGAGTTATTCATGCTGCAGGGATTAATCAGATTAGTTTCACCCAGTAGGGCTCAAATGTACTGTTAAACAACTATTTTCTGGCCCTAGTAGAAAGCAATAATAAACCTTGAAAACTAAGAGAACATGAGATTCAATTACAGCAGCAGACTCTTCCAGAAAAGCAGAACCCTGCACAATAAAACTAGACCCTCAGAAGGCTGGGCACACGAACTTGCCTTACACCGATAAACCCCAACTCAGGCGCTCCTCTGTCCCAGGCATCAAAATGCATCTAAAACATATTGTTAAAAACAGAATGAAAAGTAGTCTTTTTAAAAATATGCTATCGATGACGTTCCTGAGGGCCAGAGGACTGCACACAAAGCATTATTTACACAGCCCAGGTACAAAAGTCTTTGAACTGAAACAAGTTCATGTAACAAACTACAGAAGTCGTCATTGTTTTCTGCAAGGAGAGCTGAACTAGAGAATGGTATTAGATTCTCAGATTAAAAAGTTAAACCAGCAAGTAAATAACGAAACAAGATTTACAATATCTGTAAGGAGAAAACCCCCAAACCCGAAGCATTTAAACAAGCTTAAATTCCAAGATATTTGGCCTTGACATCTCAACCTGCATAACTACCACACAATGCCCGAGAGATGCATCCAGGAGCCGTGAATTGAAGCTGTTCCATATTTCTGATCATCCTCAATACTACTTCTGTTCCTTCCTACCTCTGTTCTGTGCTTTTAAATACAGAAATAGGAAAAAAAACAAAACCACCAAACCCAAAAAAAACCCCACAAACCCAACATACAGTTCTCCAGATACGGACACATCAGGGATATATAAAACAGCTCAGCTATGTTCTCTTTTATGTTTTCATAATAAGTCTTAACACCCTGTTACTGTTGTAATGACCACAGAGGACAGAGATCACACTTTTTACATTCTGTCAAAAGCTTCAAGACACTACTACAAAGTTTAGACCCCATTGTTGTGCATCAGCATAATTTTTCTCTGCTAAATACCTCTGCATGAATCAATAGTGAATGCCACCTATCACCACACAGCCCAGTTGCTCAATATTGCAAAGTCCTCCTGCTCCTCTTCATTTCTACTTCCACCAATTATTTTAACCTTAAAGTTTGCCATAAAACTTTAAGAAACAGTGGCATAAACTCTGTTCCTTGTATCTATATAGCTGTCATTAAAGTCAACTGGAATCTTACTGCATTCCTGCCTTGCCTTACTATTAGCCTACTTTTACACATCATTTATGATTACGCAGAGCAGCATTGGTTCCACGAGAGCCACACTGGTCTCTTCTCCACTATGAGAACTGGCCATTTATTCCTACACTTTATTCCCTAATAATAAATACTTTTGAAGTCTAAAAACTCACGTAAAGATTTTTCAATTGTATCTCTCTCTTCCACATCAGTGGACTCCTTCAGACCACTCTAATGTATCTGCAGTGTCCCAGTACAAAATAGCATTGATTCTTCCCCCATTAATGCTTTTTCTCATACGCACCAATCCCATTCTTTATTATAGCTCATATCAAATTGGCAGAGAAGTACTCTGATGCTTTTTAAAAGGCTAGGGTTGTATTCGCCAACTTCCATTCCCCTGCCATCAAAGGCTGATTTAACTGACAGATAGACACCATCTGCTGCTAGAAACGCTTACTGGTCTACTTCACAATCTGCAAATCTGTAGCTGTAAATCACTGACGTTCTGCAATTGCACACGCGGTGCCCAAACGAGAAAGGCATTCAGCAGCAAGCCAAACTTGTGCGCCTTTGAACTTACAATATCCAGACACTATCCTTCCACAACAATCCAACTGATATAACTAGGTGTCATCACAACTTGACAACTCACAGGATGTTTCTGTCCTTTGACATCATCCCCTCAAAATGGGGAGAGAACCACCCATGTCACAGGACATGATCCTTCAGAGTTCAAACAATATACAGCCACAGACTAATGGCTACAAGCAAGTTCAGCAGGGACCGAAGCATGCACACAGTGCTTCACAGCCAAAGCAGTGGCACACTGTCAGAACAGTTTCAAAGACAGGCAGTATTATTCAGGGAGCAAAATGACATCATTTGCCAAGATTGCCACAATTGCTACATGTTCTTTTAGCTATTACCAATACAAGTGCTCATCACACAGCTGATAAATGCAAAGCTTTGAAACAAAACACTGTTGTCTCACACTACTGGCAGGAGAAGCCTGGCTAGCAGGATTTGTATCATAAAGGTGGCAGCTCCTTCCATTACATGCAGTGTTTCCCATCTGATGGCTAAAACACTCTGTATGGGACAAGACCTAAGGAGTCTGCAAGCATGGGTATAATAACCAATGGAGTCATATTTTTGTTTAGAATTAGCACTGATAACTTTTTCAATATGTTGTTTGGAACTTGAAAATCTTCAAATGCAGACGAACTATTTCAAAAACTAACCCTCTTTCCATTAAAGCTCAAGAAAATACGAGTAGCCTTTAAACCACAGTCACTTAAGATACAGCCAGCAATAGCAAAATTGGAAATTAAGGGCAGGGGGAACAACTCAGAAAAATGGACAACTGAAACTGACCTTCATGGACCTTCAGAGTTTCAAGTAAGCTCTCATTTCCGGATCTGCCTTCCAATTAGCACTCTGCACACAGTGAGCACATTACTTCCCCAAACACCCCCCTTCCTTCCCTTTTGGAAAGCAAAGAGGAAAAGAAATCAGCTGACCTTCTGAACAGTAGTAGTGAGATCCAAGCAGAGCTGAATGATTCTGTTCTTCATTGATGAAAAGTCAGCAATACCTGTAAATGGGGTCCTGCAACAAGGAAAAGTTCCCCTTAGATCGAAGGGACCGGACTTCTCCCATGCCACCTTATCAGTGAGGAATAGCACATGAGAGCAAGACCTGTAACTCTGACATCCACACAAGCATGAGGATAGTTTTACAATATAAATATTCCTCACTGCATAGTCCTGCTCTGTCCTTGCACCAAAACTGGTGAATGTCTAGCCCTGTGGTAAGCAAGTTCAGAGAGCAAAACCAGAAGAAATGCTCAATTTTCCAAACTACAGTTCTCTCAGCTGCATGCTCAAGTCAGATCACGCTGACTGCATTGTAAAAATCACACCCCTGGGTTTGCCAGTGAGTGCATTTCTAACTTCCAAGTCTTTAATTACTAAACTCAGACTGGAGAGGAAAAAAAAAAACATTTCTCTAAAAGAAGAAAAATAGATTTTCACATTTACACACAGAGGTGCAGTGAGGCTCAATCTTAGAGAAGGATCATTATAGGTAGGGCAGCATTAGAGCCTATAGAGTCTCACCTCAGACCCTCCAGACAGCTGAAAGAGCTAGAAGCGGGGTTAAGAAGTAACCCCAGCAGGCTTGGAAACAGACAAGCCAGCCACCTTGCTGACGGTGAGTTGCAGAAGAAGTTTAGGGCAAGCTGCCAGCAACAAGGTGAGAGGACAGGACCAGGTGAGAGGCATGAGCTGTTAACGTCACTGCCTGGACACAGAACTGACTCCTTGCTGGAGAGCAGGGATATTGAAGGATAAAAGCACTCCTTGCTACCGGTCCCCAGGCAGCTCTCCTCCTAACCTTCCTTCTCAGGAAAGCTGGCGAGGGGCTTGAGAATTTATGTTCATCTGTTATCACGGACAGCATCCCTGCCAGCACCCGACCGGCTCTGTTGCCTGTTTGCTTCCGCTGCAGCTGTCACAAAACAACTCTGGCTCTTGCCAGGGGAAAAAGAAAAANGGAGAGTCTCTCTCGCTGCTCAGTTTTCAAATCACAGACCTAAGGCTGCGATTTCAGCAGAACATTAAAAATTCTTTTAGAAAGGGACCTGCCAATGACAAGTAATTTAGAAGGTAGAAAGGGGAGAGGAAGAAGTCACAGAGGCCTTCTGGCAACACCAGAAAAGGGGTGAGCGAGATCAAGATGATCTTTACACCCAAGCATCTAGAAATTGCCCTACAAAGAGAAGCAATTCATTATAGCAGTAAATTAAAATATAAAGATTTTATTCTTACCTGTCCAACCATGCAAGCAAGGCTTTAGCAGCACCAATAAGCTCTACCACAGAAGTAAGGAATTCATTGGGGGGCTTGCGAGAGGTATTTCCATCATAATTTGAACTTTTCCTACGGCTGCTGATGTAATTTTGCAGATTGTTGGATGATGCTCGCAGCTTGAGAACCAGGTTCTTCATGTTGTCTGTTTCAAGGCCATAGTTCTGCAAAGAATATTATTAAGCTTGATAAATCTCCCTATTGAGTCCTATTTATTATATAAGTTACAAACTCATATGGGATGAAAGGTCTGAGGATTTGCCTTTTTTTGGTTTTGGGCAAAAATGCGTTCTAAGATTTGTTCTACACTACAGCCACTAAAGAATACTTTTGTGGGTGCCAAACCCCCTCAGTTTGACATTAATGAGATTTGAGGACACTTTTCAATCAGAATGAAGTCCCAATGTCCTCTCAGATGTTAGTTACCTTTAAAACGTAGTTGGAGTAACAGGATTGTGTTGTTTTTGTTAAAAGAAAGCAAATGCTGTTTTTTCTTAAAATGTTTTCTATACTGTGGTACATAAACACTGAAGTAACATTTCATTCACAACTAAAGATAAGTTTAATCTGGCAAGAGATAAAAACATCAACAGGAAGCAAATGTAATTTCACAGTCAAAAGCTGGAATAAATATTTGGATCACAAGTTTTCAGTAACTGTGCTCCTTGATTACAGCAGTGCACTTATTTGCAAGTTTAAGGACTGCATTAACACTATACATAGTAATTAAAACCATTCTTAGACATCGTATTTTTCACTGAACAGCATCTTTACAAAAATTTTTGAAACCTAGAAAAAAAAAAAAATCTGTAAGTCCTGCCTGTGACTTCACCTTTATAAATTCAAATACAACCAAATCACACTCTGTAAGATTAAAACCCAATTGTTTTAAGCAACACATTGATCATCTCATTCCAAACACATGCACAAATGCTATATCTGTTCTGAAAGCAACTCAATTTTGTAATCAAGATTTTCTTCTTTTTGCTGTCAGTGTGCAAATGCGTGAATTATGTAGCAATATGTTGCTGAGTATCTTTGCTTCTGAGTTATCCCACCTTGCAAAACCCCTGTGGGCATCTTCTGGAAATTAAGTCCCATGCAATGCTTAGCTCTTTTAGAGTGAAAATTCCTACTTTTCATTAAAAAAAAAAAAACAAAACACCACCAACAAAACCACAAACAAAAAAAACAAAAAACCCCACCCAAAAATACAAAACACCCCTGCCTTTTTCTATTCTTTTGCTGCTGCAGATTCTTGCTACCAACCTCCAAGTTCCATAGTTTACTCAGCTATACTATGTACTCTTTCTCCCTTCCCCCTCAAAAAAGCTAAAGCAACTAAAGCAAATCTTAATTCCATTCAATTCCAAGTTTCCAGGGGTTCCCAATGCCTCCACTCAGGATCACAGCATCACCCAGGCTGGAGGGGAGCTTGGGAGGTCTCAGTCCAACCTCCTGCTCATGGCAGGCTCAGCTGTGAGCTCAGACCAGCTTGTTCAGGTCAAAGCTGACCTGAACAAAAAACCTCCAAGGACAGAGACTGCACAACCTTTCTGGGCAACCTGATCCCATGGCCTGACTGTTCTCAGGGTGAGAAAGTGTTTCCTTATACCCAGCCTGAACCTCTCATTTCAACTTCTGCCCAAAGTCTCTCATCGCCTGCCATGCACCACCATGAACAGCCCAGCTCTGTCATCCTGGCAACCATATTCCTCCCCCTCGGTACGTGCTGGGGATCTGCTGTTAGGCCTCCCCAAAGCTGTCTCTGCCCCAGGCTGAAGAAGTCCCAGTCCCTCAGCCTCTCCTCACAGGTGAGTACTCCAGCCCTGACCAACCTGGTAGCCCTCCACTGAGCTTGCTCTGGCTGGGGGCATATGTAGACTAACAAGTGCCGACTAAAGGGCGATAATCACTTCCCTCCCTCTCCTGACCATGCTCCCATTAATCCACCCCAGGATGCTGCTGACTTTGCTGCCAGGGCGCACTGCTGGCTTGTGGCTCCATTCCCTCCACAGTCAGGCATACATAAAACAGGATGGAATATCTTAAAGTCATTTACAAAAGATGAAACAGAACCTTTGCCCCAAAGAAACCCACCAGCATAAGGAGAGGTTTCAGCTACCTTCAAAATACCTACCACCTCCTACGGATAAGATCCCAGTGGATGTAAGTTACACAAGAGCCTTCCTCGTCCCCCTAAGGGCTCTTGGCAAGGAAGTACACTTAAAGTGCAGCCAGGAGCAGGGGTTGAGAGGATACATCCAATTAAAAAAATGCCACTGTTGCAACAGCAAAGGATATCCTTAAATTTTCCAGGATCACAGAAAGGGAAAGATTTGGATTATTAAACAATGTTAAAGTACTTGCACACTGTCATGTATGAACTTACCACCTTTTAATTTTAACCAAAAAAAAAAACAAAACACCAAACAACAAGAGCATCATTCAGATCCACTTCTTGCAGTTAGTTTTCTCCTCCTCACAGGGCATTGCGTATTAGTCTATTTTTGGAGGAATACTTTTTCACCAACAGGTCTGGATGTGGGGTAAGTTCCTGTGACCACAAGAATTTGAAAGTAGCCATGTGCCAGAAATCTCCCGCTTCAGCAGGGGAATTAGAGGATGCTGACCCCCCTTCTTCCATAAAGGGACAGAAAACACAAAAGATTTTTTTCTGTACAGTGGTATAACCACCTAACCACTCTGGTCAGAACTTAAGAGAGTCTTCATATCTTTTAAGTATCTCCAGGTCTTTCTTTCTGTCATTCAGGTGCAGAAATTGTGCCCACCGCCTGTGGGTGTCTGCAATTAGACATGGCCCCAGCATTTAAGAGGACACGTGTTGATATACCAGGTCAGATTTTGGCTTTGGCCCTAAAACATTCACACACTCCTTATCACACCTCTTTCACCTTATTTATACAGCACGTCAGTCCAGTGTGACTTTTTCAGTTTAGCTAGTTTTTAAATAATTCTCTCAAGTAGTTCTCAGTTTTGAGGTGGACTTCAGCAACACAGGTGTTGCCTCTGGAGACACAGGGGCTCCAGCTTATGACTTGCAACTGGTCTCCCCAACAGCCTATCCAGAGCACATCACAGCCAAGCTCTCCAGTCACCGCACTAAGCTTCCCTACAACTACCCCTCGAGACTCTACAGAGCACACCTGAGATATCTAAACCACCAGTTTGCGCTCTAGGAAAAGTCCTGGCCAAGCACTCTGCCTATCCAGCACAACAAGGAGCGCGCAGCTCTTCAGGACAGGCAACAGAATTCTCCAACTAGGGATCAGCCCTGATGGATGAATTCCCCCAGAACAAAGGGTCATCACAACCCAAACCACCTCTGCTCCAGGGGCAAGCCAGTCTCCTCACCTGCTGGCTCTAATACACAGAAAACATCTCCCTTCACCAGATACAGCAATGTTTCTATCTAAGCTGACACCATCTTGACCGCCTCACACATAACCACCTATTTCTGCTATTTTTCTGCTCCTTCACTTGCAGTGTCCAGTCTGTTGGAAGGGCTGGTTTGGGGAACTAAACCATTCAAAAAAAACCCTATTCCCTTTTTTACTGTAGTGTGCTCTCAGCTGGTTTAGCTCCCTGAAGTAGCTCACTTCAGGGTCAGGTGAGTGCAAGCACAGATCACTAACCAAGGGACAGGAGGGGGTGGAGGCAGCAGCTGACTTGGATTAACAAACTTGTCATGGAGCTGTAGCCCCTATTCAGGACAGATAGGAATGTTGATAGCACACCAAACAGCCTTCACAGCAACACACAGTTGAAGTACAAAGCTTAGCAGACTTTTTTGAAATATTTCTACAGGACTGACACTACAATATTTAACAGATTTTATTTAAGCAACCAAAAGGCTTTAGACATTGCTCATGAACAAAAGAACATGCTACATTTTCCTATTGCTCCCGATTTAAAACATCAAAGTTGCTTTCAACAAAACACAGGCTGAAGCCAGTGGTCAAGAGCACCCTATGTCAAACATTCCCAGGTTGTTAGTCATTAACCTGGGGAGCCACAGGCAGAGCTGGAGCGAGAGACAGCACACACATGTGCATGGGAGAGCACATGCCCATAAGAGTGCACTCTTTCCAAACTCCATCACATTTAATGAGAAAAAGTACACTGACCGAATAATTGCTCACGGTCAGGCAGCCAACATAAAATTAAAAAAAAAAAAAAAAAAAAAGGTGTGGCTAACCGAAGTCAAAAGAGTACAGCAGCTGTGTCAGAGCTGACTTGGGCTGACCCAGAGCCCTGCTACTGCCTGGGGCAGCATCACCTTCCCCTTCACAGCCACGTTCACATGCAGCAGTGTGATGAGCTGGATCTGCTGGCTGATCCAACTGAAAACCAGCTCTGGGGAAAAAAATGAATAAAAACAGACTGAATGCTTGCTCAAAAGCTGATTCAGCTCACTGCATGCCTATATAAACACTAGAGTTAACACAAGGTACTGCCACAGTCACCCACTCTCCCTTTTAACAAAAACGCATCCTAAAGAATCCTTTGGAGTCCCAAATTTCCTAATAAGCAGCACTAAATTTGAGACCTCTAGAAAACTGAAATCTTATGAGGTGGTGCATAGATGATGCGCTTCTGACGCAGATTAGCCACAAAGGATAAGTCTACATGTATGCATGTTCTATTTTATGTTATGATGTTGTATTTTGTTGCACTGCAAATATGCTGGCAGAACATTACTACCAGTGAAATTATCGAAGGCACAACACTAAAAACTATGTTTTTTTGTTTTGTGGTTTGTTTTTTTTTAGATTGCTTAAAACTACTATCTCTTCATTCTAACCTCAAGGAAAAATCAGCTGCTTTTTTGCTTCCAAACTCTCCCATCATACAGTGTAGGTAAAGATTCAGAAATCTAATCTGAAGAACACATTAAAAGTGAAAATATTTGCATACAGTTTCCTGTTAATGCTTGCATTTTTTTATATTTATTAAGCCCAACCAGGCAAGTCTACTCATCAGGGAATGATGAGTAAGTATTCAGTTTTCACCACCATTCCAGATGCTTTTTGTCCCAATTATTTGGCTGAGAAAGCTTATTTTCTGGATCCCTGCCCCTGCTTTTGTGGTTTTGCATGAGTGTAAAAAGCATATTTATGTATGTTTGTTCTCCCCTCCACCAAATACTTCAGTCGCCTAAGAAATGTCTTCCTCCCATCCCTTTTCTCCCCCAAGCAAATATTGTCATTGATAAAAAGATGAAGGCACTCAAGTTGATGTTTTTTTCCCCTTTGGGGAATTCAGTTTCTTTGATATGTCCTCTAAATTCCTTAAATAAGTCTTCAACACCTGTTCAGAAAAGTCTGTTAGACCAGCTCAAGAGCAACAGAAATGTGTGCTCACAGGAAACGTTCACTTTTTATCCCTGTCCACACTCTCTCCTGCTGCCTCTTCAGCCGCAGCTTTGCTGCACGTGCAGCCACTGCTACGAGGAGATGAGGGAACACTGCCTCATCACCAAAGCAGCAGAGAAAGATGCATTCATTTCTCTCTCAGCTATACGGGTTCTAGAGTTCACTTACTATGGGGGAAAAAAAAAAAAGAGTGTATTTGGTGACTACCTTCACACTGTATTTTTATGACTGACCTACTGAGGCTGGAAAAAAGGTCTGTATGGTCAATGCTTGAAAAGAGTTACTGCAGGAGAAAGATGTTCCAAAGAAGCTGCTTCACTGCCTTTAGAGCTGCAAAGTGTTCTTGCAGTGTGAGGGAACCAAAGCACCAATCTGAAGGAAGTTCAGCTGGAAAACTGCCAAGGCAAAACTAGATAAAAAGGGAAATTCTTCTTAAGAACTCCAGGACTGGGGAACCACCAAAACCCCCTCTCAGCCCTTCACCCCCCTCTCCCCACCAAGAACAACAACTTTCAAAGCCTGACCTCAGGCTCGCCCAGCCAATGACACATTTCCACAGTATGAGCTAAAAGCTCATAGGGAGAAAAAAATCCCTAAAATAGTTCCTTTGCTTTTTAATTCAAGGCCCCAAAAGTTAGGGAAATGTCACCATATATACATACACACACAAAAAAACCCATCCACTAAATGGTATCAATACACAGACCCACTTTCAAAGAACTAATACAGGTAGAATAGGGAAACCTTTATTCTCTCACACAAAAAGAAGAGAGCAAAATAAAAAGTTGGCTGTCACTAGAACTCTAGAACTTAAACACACCATCCCTTCGGGAACAAAATCAATGGTGATTTTATACGACAATCCCAAAAACTCAAGGGAAGGGGCATCGAGAAGGTGACAAAGGGCATACCTAAAACGGGAATTCTTCCTCCACCTCTTAAAAGGGAACAAGAACATTTCAGCTGCAATATGTGAGCTCTGTCTAATGCATTAACTTGAGCTGCATTTCACAAAGGATTTCCAGAAATGAGTCTGAGGTCAAAACTTTTGTCTACAAAGGAAATTAGAAGGAAATTGTAGGAGATAAAACGCAGCTTTAGGTTCTGGCGGTAGTCCAGCTTTGTTCATTTTATTCTAATATTTTAAAAAGTAAGAAGAAAAAAAGTGCCTTTGGGGGCTGCCACATCCATTACTTCAGTCAGGACTGTATACAGCACACAGTACATTTACTAACTCACAAGACCCCTTCACTTGCCCGACAGATTATCCCTTCCCACAACACGAATTGCATTTCAGGCTAATTACGTTCTCTTAGATTTTCAAGTTAAATGTTAAAAATTTTTGATAGATCAAATACTGAAGAGGAAATAAAACATTTTTCAAATACGAGAGCAACTCTTTGGGAAACATTTCAGATTGTATGAAGTGATTTCATTAAATACACTTCTTTCAGTACAGGCTATCCAGTTTCTCCCTGGTTATAGAGTACGAATGATCCCTGTAGCACCTCTCTGCAGCAAATAAAGCATGTATCACACAGGCAATAAAGACTCTCCATTTTAAGAAGAGTATGCTCGGTACTGCAAGTCTTGCCTAATGAAGGGAAGGCTGGCCAGTGCTGGCCGAGGAATCACTGGGCAGCCTTTCCCACCCTTCTCGCTGGTGTAATCATATATACCTCCGGTGCTCATCTGCTGCGTTACATCAAACACATCTTCAAGACTGTGTCCAAACTACAGCTTTTAAATAAAGCCTGCACTAGCAAAACAATCCAAAATATATTTATTCTTTTCAGAGTGTGTTTGTTTCAAAAGTATCTGCGCAGTTATATATCAGGAGTAAGACAGAGGGACAGCTTAAGTTCTGAATCCAATGAGAGTTGAACTCGACTGTAACTGAGTTAGCAAAATATCCCTCATTTCAAGAACATTTTCTTCACTTGGTACGCAGAATACAGAATTGCCCCAAACCCATTTCAACTGATGTGAGAAACGATTAGCAGCTGTCATTTCAACAGTATGTCTTCTATCTTCTATGACAAATTCACCCTACTCAATAGCAATTTTAATCACTGTTTACTAACAGGAGCCACAAGATCTAACAATGCTACTCAGACAACTTCTTTCTTTAGAAGTGCAACCAAATGAATTGGTGTTGCCTCTTATCAGGAAAAAGTTAAGGAGCTATTAACACAAAGCTTGTGAGAATTAAACAAATTCTTAGTGTTTTCTTTTACCATGATTTGTAACAGATCATCCAAAAGAGCACTTTAATAAGTTCTTTGCGTGTCTGTTCACCACTTAACTAACCAGTGCACACAGGAGATCCACAGCTTCTAGAACCAGTTCCTGGTGTCCAATCCGTGAGATACCCAAGTCTTCAAGGTCCTGGTGAGAAATCTGTAACAGCTGTTCACCATTTATCTTCTCCCGTTCAAATTTATGGACATACTGCTGCAGGCAATCATCCAGGCCTACCAAAACACAAAGAGAGAGAAGGGGATGCAATTACAGATTTCTGTCTTTTCTTTCCCTTCCCCCCAATTAAAAAAAAAAAAAAAAAAAACACATAACCCTGAGAAAGGCACAAATTCCAAGTTCACACAATATGCAATGCCAAATTATGAGAGAACTTGCCGTGTGACTGAAGTTGTACCACAGGGGCACAGAAACAGAGCACACAGGTTATGTGGATCTTTGGCTCACCTAAGCCAACGCAAGTCCCACCTGCTCCTTGTGGATCAAGCTCAGCAGGTAAGAATGTCCCTTTGGCGTCTGCATAGGCAAAGCTATCAGGGGGCACTCAGACTCAGCTATCAGGGTAACCCCAAAACCCTGAAGGGCAAGCAAAGCAACAACAAAAAATAATAACTGACCAAAAAAAGACAAATACAACAAGGCAAGGCAAGGACAAAGATCTTGTCCAAAGCCTAGTTAAACAAACATCCACTTATATATAGAAGGGCTGAATGAATGATGAGAGGAAAATGGAACAATCAAAGGCAAAGCAATCAAAATGGTGTTTGGCTCAAGTCTCATTATTCCCTTGATTTATGAGACCCTGCAGCTTCCTGAATCACCCATTCCTTCCCCGTACTAAGGATTAACAGCACACACCAATAAGAAATCTAATTCACTTTTGTATCTATAAAGTAGTTTTAAAGCAGTTCAGAGTATTTTGTCCCAGCAACATCCCCAAAATCCTCACTTTAAATTGTGATTCTATGATCCTGTTCTCTACGGTATCTTTCCCTCAGTGATTACAGAAAGGCTTTCTGGTTTTCATTGTGTTTTATGTAACTAAACTTTATGTGTTAATCCTGTTTTCTTGTGTATTCTGCTCATTTCCTCTGTTCTTAAAGATCCTGTGAGCAGCAACAATCTGGGGAAAAAATTTGGATGGGTGTGTTATTTTAAAGGTGATGCACTGCTCTTGATGCCCTGTTCCACTTCAACATATTAGCTAGAGCAAAAGGAACAGATCCAACTAGATCTGTTTTGTAGAAATACACCACGTTCACTGAGAACAGTTGAGCAAAAATTCAGATTACACATCTGACATCTACTTTTGTAGCATCCACAATAGCTACATTGTTTGACCATTCAGTTTAAAAAAAAAAAAAAATTGAACTTTTAGCTGTATANTTTTTGACCATTAAGTTTAAAAAAAAAAAAAAATTGAACTTTTAGCTGTATAAAGGATGTTTATCCACTATGCTGGCTCAAAAGGAAGCCACTGAGATGGACAGGATGTCAAATGCTGGAGATGAAAAACACAAACTGAACTACAAGGAAACGAGAGCCAGAAGACCAGCACTCGGTTCCACTCACGGAGCCGCAGTAGTTTTGTAGAAATACACCACGTTCACTGAGAACAGTTGAGCAAAAATTCAGATTACACATCTGACATCTACTTTTGTAGCATCCACAATAGCTACATTGTTTGACCATTCAGTTTAAAAAAAAAAAAAAATTGAACTTTTNAATCACAAGGGGGGTTCTAGGAGCCACATGAAACATGCTCATTTCATAACAGCAGCACGAACAGTCACTGCTGCCTTGCAGTGTCTGGTCACAGCAGATCTGTAGGTTATGGACTCTCAAAGGCACAGGATTACTTAACGCACATCACTTGCCTTTATAATGCTCACTCAGAAGTTAATAAGGACAGAAACACTGGCACTTAACAGCCACCCCTTTACATGACTCGGGCAAGCTTAATTATTGCAGTGCATCGAAATCTGGCTGAACAAGCTTGACTCCTCCACGTGCAGAGCTACTAGTGTGCACAGCTTGATTTTTAAGCATAATTATGAATGGGAAAACCCTTTTCAGCGTACTCTCACTCGCTG